>BMAC01000669.1:665583-697892 GCA_014905375.1 Phtheirospermum japonicum
AGGAGCCGAGACTTAGGCCTTTAGGATAGCTTATTCTCCTTTTGTTAGACCTGTGGTTAGCTTTTGTGGCTGGTCTGACTTTTGCTGTCTCTGAACTCTGTCTCTTATACACATCTAGATGTGTATAAGAGACAGGAGTATGGTGGAGAATAATTTGAAGTATGATTGAAATTTATGTGCAAATTGAAAATTTACGTGTGATTGATCGCTATTTCTGCCTTAATTGTGTTTGTATGGCGTGCCTGTCAAAGTTAGCTAAGTATGATTTGAGGTTCTTGTCTTTGAGCGTGCATAAGTGCATAAATTTTTCAAATTTATTATTTATATATTGTAAAATGGTACTTGGACCAAATTAATTTCGCAAAACCTTAAAAGCAGCGTCAATTCAAATTGTTTTCATGCAAAAAGCAAGTGAGTAGCCTGAGTGTTTATCATCATTACATGTACTTGAATAAGTTTGGATTTGAGATCTCTTTAAAACCGCTGTGTGTAGTTGACTTTGGAAATGAGGTTAAGGCACAGTTATAAACCATATTACGGCCATATTCATATATTTTAGCCACTATAAATTCCGAATGAGCCAATCATAGCCAAATAATCCATGCCTATAGCCATGGGTGTTTTGAGTCAACCCCTACATCCCATTAAAAGCGTGGGGTAGGAGTTCGCCATTTTTCTGGTTAATAGTGTTTTGGAATTTTATATGGATTTATGAATTATTGTAATAAGGATCACCATCCTACAAAAAAAATAATAATAAAAAGACCCCATCAAAATAAATTTAAGGGGAATAAAAAAAAGGGGGGAAAGGATGGTGGATCGAGTTATGAATTTTCCTACGCGTTTATAAAGGCTTGAGTTTTATTGATTATTCTCTGATGAGCCTATGTTTAAAAGGCATGAGTTGAGTTGTAAAAAGAAGCATGTAATAAGCTTCAAGTGTGCTTAAGTGGTTGATCTACAAGTCAGTTTATAGTTACGAGTTGGGAAATAGCCTATGTTTAAAGGCTATGTTATGAGTGTTTAGTAAGGTTTTTATTTTTGAACGAGGTGAAGCATTTTTTTTCGTAATTAGATTAGGTTGGGTGAGTTATTGATCACGTTAGATCATGAGTTAGCCACACAACTTATATATTCCATACTCATCCAAAGAGCCTTACATTACAACCCGAAAAAACCTTTTCCAATTCTTAGTTCGATAACACACATAATTTGCGATTGAAAAGAGATTGATTTTCAATTCTTGTTTATTGTACTTGCATTTGTATGATTTAAGAGTATACACGTCCCATGCAGAAAATACTTGAGTGATTTGAGTGTATACCCTATATATTACCCTTTTGTGAGGATGCGTGAATTTGATTTTGGAGCGACAATGTAATAAGGTTGGAGTGTTTGACGTTGCGTGACTTGTACCTATATTTTAAAATTATCTATGTAGCACGACACGACTCTTTGCTTGAGCTTATTTTCTTCCTTGTTATACTTTGAATCTATCGTTTGTTCGAGGACGAACAAACCAATTAAGCGTGGGGTAGTTGATTAGCACGAATTTGTCTTGATTTTAGCTAGTATTTTAGTTTATTTTTATTATTGTTTTCCGTGAAAGTTTGATAGATTAAGCTTATTTTCGTATTTTTGTATCTCTAACTTATTTTAACATATTTTAATTATAATTAATTAATTTTATGTTTATTTTAGGTATTTTAAATATTTTTGGTTTGGAAATAGTCGAGAATGGGCGTACGAGTGGAGTTTCAGCGAAAACGGGCCGCGATTTGAAGAATTTAAAGCTGCCGAATTTCTATAACGATTTTCCATGTGGAACCCTTCCTGAAGCCCTGGCCGACCACAGCTCTCTGTAGTGTCGACCCAAGGTGCGTCGATCGACGCACCTGCCACGGTCTCTGTAGCATCGACCAGTTCGCATCGGTCGACGCAATAACTGACGTCGATCGACGCGACGGCCCAAAATCGTGATTTTTAGAGTTTCTTGTGCGCCAAGTCATAAATTAACTATATAAACCCTTCATATTTCRGATTAAACATACACCCACGATTCATGTTACTTGTGAATTGAACAACACTATTCGAGATTCCGATTGCATGTTCCTTGAGAGACGACTCGAGTTAACTTTGCAAAACTACACACGACCCCGTACTCTTGCAGGCAAGATATTGAATTTCTGACAAATATTTATAAGTAGGCACACATAAAAGCTTAAATTAATACACAAGATTAAATAGTCACCCGCACGAAGGCTTTGCTAACCTCCTTCATAGCAAGTACGGGAGTGGCATTTTGGGCATTAGAAATCATACCCCTAAACAAAGCATATGGATCGGGAGTACCCTCATTAACATTATTATCGTCACCTCCATAACCCGGACCACCACCATTTCCATTCAAATTCACATTCGGATCATGAGTACAGTTGTAAGCGGGGGAAACTCCATACGGGCTGGGAAATGGACTTTGCATGTTCGGAAATTGATTAGGAGCACCATAACCCCCATACGGACCGGAATTTGAAGTTTGCATATTCTGATGAGGATTGGAAGCACCATACCCTCCATACGGACTACTCATACCCACGAAGCTGTTATACCCAACATGGTTTGTACCATGCCCTCCCACATTGGGTTGACCATTGCCGTGAAGGCCATTGGCAACGTGGTTTGCACCATGCCCTCCCACGTTGCCAAAACCATTATAAAACATTCCATTCCCAACATGGTTTGCACCATGCCCTCCCATGTTGGGAATGTTACCCCCATTGCCATGAGTATGGTAATTGAAAGCATTATAGGGATGAGGAAGGGGAGCGGTACCTTTGTGTAGGCCCGTCGCATGTCCATGAGTGGTAAAACCACTCCCTTGATTTCCTATAGCATGGTCGTGAGGGCTCGTTTGATTTGGAGTCAAAGTCTAGGGCTTGTCACGTGATGAGGATGGCTCGACATGAATAATGGGCTCGGGAGTATTAGAGATTTGAGGATCAACCCGTGGTGATGTCCCTTGGGGATTGGAATACGGGCTGGTATTTGGAAAATTAGTCTCCATATAATGAGTAGTAATCAAGGGGCATCGTAAACACCTTATTCGCTCAGGGTTTAAAATATAAGGAGATAAATCATTCCCAAGGTTTCGACGACCTTGCATACACTCAAGTAAAACGTGAAATACAAAATAAAGCTAACAACACAAGGAGACTACAAGCAATTCGAAAACCTTAACCAAGTCGAGTCGCAATGGCGCCATTTTGTTTTGTAAGTTTTTAGTAGTGATGAAATTATATGGAGTTCATGGCTTGGTATTATCAGTATTCGATTGATTATAGTGATCAATTTGTTTTTAGCTTGTTGGAATTAAGAGAAAACAGGAATAAAATGAACTTAAATGGAAACTATATGAAACTACAACAACTATGAAAGGAAACACAATTATTTCATATGCCTCGTGCGTATGCCCAATAAATATTGCAAGCAATAATCAAAATAAGCAATAAAAAGCAAAGTTCACTAGTACAAGCATGAAAACCTAAGGTATAACTATGCTTGCATGATCATGAAAACCTAAATGATGAAAATTAATGAAAATCAAAAGCAAAGTTGACGTAAAAGTTTAAATCTTTTCGAAAGATATCTAGAAACGAAGAGTAGATTTAGGATTCAACATAAAACTATACATGAAAATAAAAACCAAAATAAAGCATATGAAATAATCAGAATAAAAATGATCAAGGGCTCGATCTATGATCTTTGTGTGTCACTCACCTAGATTCCATAGGTAAATCACAAAGTCTAACAATAAGTCTAAGAGCTAAGGCAAAATGCATAAATTGAAGATCAAGCTTGAAATTGAAGAACAAGGAAGAAAATAATGAAAAACTTACTTGAATTAAGAAAGAGATTCCAAAAGCTTGAATGAAATTACATTAAAAATAAAATCCAAGTTATGACTTGAATTTTTCTTGAGCTTACGAACCCAAGGAAAAGCTTGAAATTAAATCTAAGATCTACAGAGAGAAATTAAATCTAAAAACCTAGAGAGAAAATAAATCCCAATCACATGCAAGAGTTGGGAGGAGAGTTGGATGCCTTGTTGGTGAAAGATGTGGGGTTTATATAGTTATTTATAGGGGCAAAACTGTAAAAATGCCAAAAACCTCCGCGATGCAGTCGATCGACTGCCTGTCGATCGACTTATAGGCAGTCGATCAACTGCCTTCGACTCTGCAGGTTGCTCGCAGTTGTTCAGTAAAATTACTCCTCTTCAGTTGATCGACTAGTAGTCAGTCGATCGACAGTGTTGTAGTCAATCGACTGCTATGCTGTTGAAATGAGTTGGTCTCTGTTGAGCAATTGATTTTTGGTGGCTTTCAGTCGATCAACTGGATGATCAGTCGATTAACTGGATGATCAATCGATTTTGGTTGCTTTCGGCTCGGTTTTCTTGATTTGGCACGAATTTCGGGCCTTGATGCATTAACTCGAACCTAGGCGCATGCCGGCACGTCTTGGCGCGAATCTAATTCAGTAAGCCACCTACAAAATAAGATTTGTGAACTTAAAAACCCAGGAACCACACAAACATCACCAACAATGTATACATAAGGCTCGAATCATAAAAAAACAAGAAAATAACCTAAAAGCCTAATAAGACTCGTTTCAAAACTACTAAAAACGACACTAAGTTCTAACCAAAAGTATGAGAAAAATACCACAATTACATTCAAAACACACCTATATCAAAAACTACCTCATAATCACTTTAATCAAATGAATCATAATAATAAAGCAAATGCTTATTAGAATAGCGAAATGTAGGAAATCCCTTCTTCATAGCTATCAATGCATAAGAATAGTCCTCCTAATATGAGTGGGGCATAACCATCATCCTTTGTGTCCATCACCACAAAGTCCACCGAATAGTTGAAAGTCTAAATATTAATGACCATATCTTTTGTAATTCTTCTACGATGCAGAACTATTTGATCCACCATACATAACCTCATATCAGTCACTTTCAATATTATAATACCTAGTTTTTAAAAAGTAGTTTTTAACATCATATTAACACTAAAACTCAAATCACAAAGTTCTCATCTACCTCTAAGATTATTAATATTTCATGAGATCAAGAAACCACCGAGGTCCTCATTCTTCTCGAGATGTTCATGATGCATGAAAATACTTCATGGATCATCAATCCCTCGTCTATTAATATTCTTAGATTTCCATGCATATATGGCGCTCCAGCAATAAAACAGTGTTACATGACTCTCCTGCATTCATTTTTGTATTTCTTGGAAATCTACTCTGCTCACCATGTCCACAAATCATTTTTTCCAACTGCCCAAATCATGTATCAAGATTCTTCAAATTTCTTCCCACGGTTTTGGTCAATATAATCATTTGATCAATACACACATCCTAGTTTGCCTTGTGCTAAAAAATCATTGAGTTGAGTCCTTTATAACTTCATTTAAAATCACCTCAAGCGGTTGACTCTTCTCTTCGACAATCTCATCGTTCATAACCTTTAAATTTGAAAGAGATACATTATTTGTGTAACCATATGAAAAATATTAATTTTTCTAAAAATTTGGATAAAATCATCCTCGTTTATTATTGAATCGCCGCCCACATAATTTGCTTCTAACGGGTCTGGTAGACAATCCTCACTATTCAATGGTTCTCTCTTATCTTTTGAATGTAATTGATATGTTAATATTGTCAATTATGCAGCAATCTTCTTGAGATAATCCACCTCTTTCACCTCGTCTACTCATTCAATATTAGACTTATTGGAAGGCAACTAGCAATTTATAGTAGTTAGATCCTCAATAGGTGTAAAACCCATCTCTATTACTCTTTGAAAGTTATAATGAGACTCTGGCTATTGCGTCAGTCATAACTCGAGTTTGTCCCACCATCCCGTTATAGAATAAAAAAGTTTTTGTGTTTCTATAAAGTTATATCATTGGAACTTTCACATAAGCTCTCAAAATATATCCCAAGATTCTTGCAATGGATCAAATTCAAACTAATTAAATCTTGTAGCATCCTTCATTAAGTGCATAAATTTTACTGGCGGGAAAAAGTTTTCTAGAGATTTTTCCTTCAACTCATCGAATGTTGTTATGCTTTCATTGACAACCAATTTCAGCCGATGTCTCACCTTGCCCCTTAAAGACAATGGGAATAAATATATATGAAAAGAATCTTGTAACACACCATTTATCTTTTGTAAGTCAAATACTTGTAAGAAACATCAAAGATATTCATGAGGATCCTTGACCGCATTACCCCCAAACCGCTCTTGAGAAAACCTTTTAAATCAAGGAATGCTTGATTTCGAAATTATTATCTAGAATAGGAATATTAGACATCCTTCTGTAAGTTTGGTCCCCCGTGTAGGAGAAATCATCATGAATGGGATGATATGGAATTCCTCGACCATCATAACCTCATCCTTGTGCGGCTTGGGTGCGTTGCTCGTGCTCTCAGTCAGCCCTCTCTCTTTTTTGATGCAACTTTTCTTGTTGTGCTTTCTCACTCGTTCTCATAGTTTCTTGACTCTCTCAATTGTGAAATTTTCATCATTGGAAACATGCTGGATGATGTTATTAACCCGTGCATCACTACTACAGAAACAACTTTCTAAGGATGTTAATTAAAGGCGGTTCACTGAAAACCAGCTTAAAATAACTTTTAATGGCGGTTGTGGCTAAAACCGCCGTTAAAAAGGTTATTTTACGGCAGTTCTCGCAAAACCGACGTTAAAATTGGATATCAGCTGATTTTAACGGCGGTTCACTATGAACCGCCATAAAAATTACACATGTTACGGCGGTTTTTTAACAACCGTCGTAAAATTGGAGGCCAGTTTAATTTAACATCGGTTTACAAAAGAACTATCGTAGAAACTTAGACATTCTATGGCGGGTATGTGATAACAGCCGTAAAACTCGCACATTCTACGGCGGTTATATAAGAACCGTCGTAGAATGTGATAGCATTTAACGGCGGTTGCATTAGAACCACCCTAAAAAGTAGTCCGCCATGTCATCGATCCTCGTCTTGCTCAAGCAAGTTGTTTTAACCGTTGATCCGTGTCTCATCAGACAATTTTCATGAAATATTTAACTAAAAAATAATAAATATTAAAATAAAAAAATAATAAATATTAATTAAAAAGTCCTGAGCCCCTGATGCAGAAATTATCAATTTGAATGAGGCCCAATAATTTCGCACCCCCTGGGTCTTCCTCCCCGCCGTTGTCCGGCAAGCCATTTCCAGCCGCACCCTACTCTTCACGGCTAAACCTACCTAATCTTACTTCCAATTTCGAAAAAACTGCACCCAATTCCAATAATAAATCTTTTTTCTCCAAATGGCATAACGCCGGCCGGCGTCCATCCGGCCAAATTGGGCGTGCACCATGCTCTTCCACTTGATGCCGAAGCTACCTCAAGTATCAATTTCAAGTTACGAACCCCAATTTCGCCCAATTTGATAATCAATGTCGGCGATCCCCTTTAGGGAAAAATGGCGAAACTCTGCCCGACCCTCCTCCGGCCAGTTCGGACGTTCAGGGATCTGATTTTTTCCCGGCACTCATTAGGAAAATGGAAGCGATGAGTTAAATGCTTCGGGTGTAGATCTGGGCCGACGTAGTAAAGTGAGTATTGCATTTGTTCTGTTTTTGGGTTATTCCTAATACATGATGAGGAAATTGTTTTCTTGTAAGAGTGAAAAATAGCTTGATTGAAGAATCTTGTTAATACATTAGCGGCTTTGATTTGGCTTGTATTGAGCATTTGGGCTTTTGTTGAGAATGTATGTAAATATTGAACATAGTCACATAGTGTAGCTACTGTATCTTTAAGATATGAATGAAGTTTGATAATCATATTTATAATCTGCTCGACAGATATTTGTGGACAAAATCAAGACTTGTCTTATCTCAGATAGAAAAGACCCCGATTCTCTTAATCTTGGTGTGGAGTTGGACTCTGGTCTTGGAGTTTTGGATGCTTTCTTCGCAAATTTTTCCATGATACTTGTCACTGAGGTTAGTCGATTCTATATGTTTTTGGTGACTAGTTGAAATTATGTAGAATATGTGTATATTGTGAAACCAACATTCATTTGTGGCAAAGTTTTTCATTTCTGGCTAGTCCTTTGTGTTTGGACTGCCTTTATATTTGATTTAATTAATATTTTGTTCCGGTGACTATGCTGCTAGATTGGAGATGAAACATTGATTATAGCAGCTCTGATGGCTATGCGTCACCCTAAAGCAATTGTTCTATCGGGTGCACTCAGTGCCTTGTTTGTGATGATAGTAAGTAAATATCATGTCCTGTCTTCTGATATGAAATGTTCGTTTTTCTTTCCATTAAGCGTCCCTTTCCTGTTTATGCCAATTATCTTATTGGATGAATGTTCTGAAAGTTTTTATCTTGGATATCTACTTTTGATTGATAGAACTAAGATTATATTCCATTCACTAGTACAAAAATAGGATTCAAGAACAGGGATTTAAGAACGCCTCAGGAGGCGGCGTTCTTAAATGTCAGGCAGTGGCATTTTTGTAATAAAAGTGTCACATACGAGAACGTCTTTTTCAAAAATGTTTTGGTATACTGGATATCCAGAACGTCGTTAAAAAGACGTTCTCGAATGTTAGATATCCAGAACGTCGTTAAAAACGACGTTCTCTTATGTTAAATATCAAAAACGTCTTTAAAAACGACGTTCTCGTATTTTAAATATTGAAAACGTTTTTAAAAAAGATGTTCTTAAATGTTGTACTATTAAGAACGCTCCTCTCAAGGACGTTTTGGATTAAAATTTATCTTTAATTAATTAATATCCATTTCCACACTTTCATCTCCCCGCTCGCCCGAAAAATACCCTCCCACCTTTCATCTCCCCGCTCGCATGCTCCCTGTTTTTTTTCCAATTTCTTCAAAAAAATTCGAAACTTCATCGTCTCCGGCGCCGGTTAACCGGATTAATGGAGCCTTACCCTCCGATGGTCTCAACCTTCCTACCCTCACATCAACCCCAATTCGAAGTAAAACCCCACTGCGATTTTGAGCGCCGATCCCCTTTTGGGGAAAAATGGCGATTCCTCGTCCGACGGCTCTCCGGTTGAATTCCACCCTCACATACCTTCGACACTTGTTGTAGGTACTACCACGACCATCAATTTCATCAATTGCGTCCCAATTGATTCCAATTCAAATCGCGAGGTCCGATCCCCTTTTGGGAAAACACCGATCCCCTTTTGGGAAAACAGGCAAAATTCCGATCGGCGATAGAAGACACGGTGGTCAGGAGACATAAGACGAGTAAGCGCTCCTGTATAATACCTAGCTCCTAGACTATGGTCACAGGAGCCCTTTCCCGTTCAATTCGGGTTGTACAATCCTTCCCTACACCCAGTCGAATATATAAATTTTAACGAGGCTCAATAATTTCAACGGCGCCTTTCCCGTTCAATTTTGTTTATGCAGAGGCTTGAGAGTATAAATTTCAACGAGGCTCAATAATTTCCTCAGAATCACAAGTTTCAGGTAATATTGGGCTCCATTATTCTTTTCTTTTTTTTCTTGGTCAGATTGTTGCAGATTGTGGCGATTTTTCTTCTTCTTCAATATTTGATGATAAAAGTGGGTTTTATAAAGTGAACTATAAATGATACGCATTTGTTGACTTAATTTTTTTTATGTGTATTCTTGTCTGCCTTTTACTGTGGAATTTATACATTCATAGTTTGTGGAGTTTTTAATTTATTTTGGTTATTCTGTAAATGATGGTAATAAAGATATCAGAATCAAAAGAATGGTTGATGGAACTTGTTTCTGGTAGCCACATAATTCATAATTTATTTTTTTAGGTCATCCCTAGATTGATGTTTTGAAGAATTGGAGTTTTTTTTTTTAATTAAATAATATGCTGGATTGATTCTGTCATAGCGTAATGATTCTGCTATTTGCAGCATTTTATTTTCACAATATGGAATAATGAGAACTAGTCAAGATATATCCTTACTAGTTGATCTTTAAATTAAGAATTCAAAGATAAAATTTGTAGCAATGATTGCCGATTGAGAAATATATTTTGCAGCTCTCTTGTTTAAAAAATGATTTAGAAGACATGGAATTCATGATGTCGATGAGAGAAGGCAGTTTGGCCGAGCAGCTTCTTCCCTCCAAAAACTCATTTTTTGTTCGTCAGCTGAGGTAAATGCTGCATCGACTTTTTTTAGTTGTTATTATTTGTCATATTTTAATGGCATGATGAAATCTATTACGTGTAGCAAATAGATGCTGAGGTTTTACAACATATCTGCTTTCACAAAGGTTGTTACATTGTTACTCTGGTTTTGCAGGTCAGGTGTAAGACATACCAACATTTTATTAAAGGGAACAATTTTCAGATTTTTTAGCATCAACTGGTTCACTTATGGCTTCCCAGTAAGTAGTAGTCAAAACTTTGAGACTATGATTTGTGATACAAAAATATTGGGTTAATTACAAAAAAACTACCCCAGAAAGTTCGATGCAAAATCACAGAAAATACCCTTTCGAGTCAGTGTTAAACTTAAGGGGTTAACTGTTATATTTTTCATAAATTTGAAGGTGGTTTTGTAACGTTTTCTGCTTTTTGAAGGGGTGAATGTAAGATAAAATAAAATCTCAGGGTTTTTTTTTAATTTTTAAAGTTACCTGGACATTTTTGTAATAAGGTCAAACCTCATTTTTTTTAATCAACCCAAAACCTAATTCTCTTTCAAAATTACAAATACCCCTTGATATTTGTTTATCTTTGTGAATTGCACCCTCATGAAGGTTCACACACTTTTAGGTCTTTTTTTTTATTTTTTTTTTTTATTTTGAAAGATAACTGGAATATTTTGTAATTAGGCTAAGTCCCACGTGTGTTTTTGTAATTAATTACCTATCCTCAACTTTCTCATGCTTCTAAATTACTATGACAGGTATCCTTGTTCGCTCTTTCATACTGGAGCTTTTATTTTGCAAGTATATGTGCGTTTGGATTACTTGCGTATGTCGGATATATTTTATACGCTTTTCCATCCTTGTTCCATTTGCATCGGTTGAACGGATTGCTTCTTGTGTTCATTTTCTTGTGGGCTGTGAGCACATATGTTTTCAATGTGGCTTTTGCGTATGTGAACTGGAAACTCAGGAAGGTATATCCTTATCATAATCTTGAATTTGAATTCGTAAGTTCCGAGTTTTGGGTGAACGGCTAAATTCTCGCTATTAATCAGGATATGGAGATCTGGGAGATGGTTGGATTATGGCATTATCCTATTCCCGGGTTTTTCCTACTAGCACAGTTTTGTCTTGGAATAATTGTGGCTCTTGGTAATCTTGTAAATAACTCAGTGTTTCTATGCCTATCGAACGAGGGCGTTTAATTCAGTATATTTAGTTTAATTGATTAATTTGTTTGTTTTATTGGATCTTGATGTTTAATTAATATCATGCTGATTGGTTCACTCACATATTTTCTACAGATATGGATCCAGAATTCCTAGGATTTCATCATCGTGTTTTGAGATCTCGGAAGTTGATATGCGGAATTCTTTTTTCAATATGAAATGGATGCTGGATAAACTGGACTGTCTAATAAAGTCATTGGCTCAAGGAGAAGATTGGTCTCTCTTCTTAAAGGTACATAGACTGAAACTTGTTTTTCACTGCTGGTCTGCTTTAGCCAAAGTGCTAAACAGTGACCGTTCGCTCTCTCCTTTTATTGAGAAATGCTATTGCTTCTTCCATAAATCTTTTCTGTGTATTGAAGGTCAACTTTTTGCTATTTTCTTCTCTAATTATTGTTATGAAGTAAATTTTTGAATGGGGGTATCTGATCAAATTATATTATGGAAAATGGTTGATGCTTCTCTTTTTTTAGTTGTGTTTTCTTTCTTCTTCTATTTCCCTTATAAATATGATAATGGCTTATGTTCAAGGATGGGTGAGTTTTAATTAAAGTGCTTGAAAATGATTGCTAAATAGTAAATACACTGATATTCTATGTTGTTTCAGCCTGACATGATAGCGCTTCAACAATAATGCAAAATGTGGATATTTCCCCACTTACTATACATGAGATAAATAATCCCCATCAGTGTTTGCAAAAAGACTTACTATACAAGCATAAGGAAGTGTTTGGGCCAATCCTAAACCAAACACAAGCCAATAGAGCCCCAAAACAGCCATTTTCACCACTTTTGATCCCTTTTCAGCACCAGCCTCACCTGGATTTTATATAAAACAATCAACATTATTTATGAATTAACTTCATAATACACTTTCTAGGTTTGTATACACTTACCAAAGGAGAAATTTTCCCTACAGCCTTATCATCTTCCATCTGTATTGTCCATCATTCTTGTCAGCTAAATCAATAAATACTAGAGACCAGAAAAAATAATAAAAAATAATAATAAATTACACACGCGCGCACACATAGAAAGAGAATTTTATTTCCTGATGAAAATGACTACAGAAGAGGATCAAGGCTGATTTAAAACCAACAAGAATCGATGCAAATACAATCGTGCTAGATATCGGTAGCTCGCTGTCATTGAAAAAGCATACATATAAGTATAATTAGTATCCTCTAAATTAAGTGTCACTCTTTAGTAACATATTTTTTACATAGGAACATATGTTCAAATTTACACAACCTTGAGGTGCTTTGGAGCAAGTAAAAAGCAATGGTGCTGTTTCAACACAAAAAATGACCAATGTTAAGAACGTCTGAAACCTTGAACACCCTCCTAATCTGCACCACAAACACAAGTTAGAAAGGACCACCAGTGATTTTCCGTTGGAAACCTCTCCGATACTTAAGTCAGTAAGCGTTTGAGGTGTTTTCCAGAAAGAAAGCAGGAATGCTCAAGAGAATGACATACCTCTCTCAGCCTTGGGGCTGAGATATTTATAGTTTCTCCTAGTGGGAACCCCAGCCGGGATCTCGGGAGCACATGCCGCGAATCAAGGGCCGTTTTGGCAACCAATACTGACAAGTGGTCCCACTTGTCTCTTTGCCGGGAATCTAGGAAACAGGTCTCCCCTATTCCAGGCCTTCCTTATTTCTTTATCATGTATTACCTCTGTGTTAATATCAGACCTGACTCTATTCAGGTCTTCCTTGTTTCAGCTCTCTAGGATTTCAGCAGAATTCAAGGAATCAGAACTGTCGTGATCCATCTCTTCTTTTCTTTTGTGTCCCTGCCATTCAACAGGTCAAAACTTGCTATAATGAGAATGAGATCTATTCCTTAGAGGACTTAACCTGGTATGGGACCCAGACCAGGCTAAACTTTTAATCCCCGGAACTTTAGCTCAGCATAATCTTCAAGCCTTTAGTGATCTCTTCCTGATAGCTAAGTTAGAGCTACCCCAAACCAGGTCTGGCGTATATGCTGCCCTATCAACTCCTCCCCCCGAACAGTTGGGGTAGATCTGTAATATTCCAAGGCTCTTTTTGAAATAAATGAGGTCGTTCTGTCCTTTATGGTTTCTCGTACTGGGGGAATCCCGAGATATCCGCCTACCAAACAGTCCTAATTATTGGCATTAATGGTGTCGGTTTGCTTTCCCACACGTCTCTTCCGTAACTGACAACTTGGTGGCATGTGATTTGACCTAGGGCAGTTGGCGCTCCAGCTCACCGCATAAAGTACTATTTTCATTAAATGCGGGGATCCCCATCAAACCCCGTCCTCGATTTCCGATTTTCAAATTCACCCACTTTCTTTTTGTCCCTCCATATTCCTTCTTTCTCCTTCAGGTTTGACCTAATTACAAAGAAAACCAAGATAACTGTCAAAATCACAAAAATACCCCTTCGGGTTTGATTCAATGTTAAATTTAAGGGTCTTACTCTAATATTTTTACAAATGTGAAGGGGGTAAATGTAAAATAATAAAAATTCTCTGGAGTAGTTTTGAAATTTTGAAAGTTGGTCTTTTTTTGTACTTAGGTCCAACCCAGTGATATATTTTGTAATCAACCCGAAATATATATTAAAACCTATATTGTTTGATGTGATTTTTCTGTGACTTTCTACATGCTCTGCATTCTTGATCATTGAAGTTTTCGACTCATTCGAGTTGCAGCAAAATAATCAAGATAAATCTGAAATTTTACTAGCTGCATAGTTTAGGAGGGAATATCAGTTGCATGTTATTTCCAAAATAGAATCTCTTCAACAAGTATATCAAAACTATAAGAAATAGTCACGAAAACACCCTTGAGGTTTGGTATTATTACAGAAACCCCCCAATAATTCGGGAGAGGTTTGGAGAACGGAGAGCTTGAAATGGGGAGGAGTTCTATTAAAAACGCGCTTTATGCGTTGGCGGAGATGATTGAGAAATGGGATGCAAACGGAGGGGATAGAAATGAAGGCTTGAGAGACGAAGAGAGAGAGGCATTGAGGTCGCTGTTGAAGATGCTTGGAGAAGTTGAGGAATTATATGGTTGTATTGGTGGAATAATCGGGTTAGTGTTGATGATACTTTCCTTTGTTGCTTTGTTGTTTTTTATATGCTGTCTGTATATTTATTTGATTTTGTAGGGTTATTAGAAGAAGATAATATAGTAAAGATTATGTTAAATTCATTGATTGCGTAAAATAAGCTTCGATACAAAACTTTAAGAGTGACTTTTCCTTGTAATTACATGGTGATTTAATTTGTTATCGACATATATTTGTTGGGTAAGAAGTTATGATCTTTCATGGATGGTGTTTGTGCATCACCAACTCTCATACTGATAAAGTGCATTRYTTTGATCCTATTGCTCCAGGTTATATGGGTTCCTGGTTGCTTTGAAATTGGCCTAGTTTCTCAGAAGCTTGGGAATTCAAAAAATTACCARGCTRTGTTGTGTATTGGRGCTGTGGTAAGCTTTTTCTGCACATGTTCCCTTTATATATTCATGCAGTTGATTGTTTATAACCTTAAGTACTTAAAAAAAAAAGAAAAAGAAAAAAAGAAAACTTGTTATTACTAACTGACTTCTTATATTGACGCAGTAAAAAAAGATACATGAAAGATGGATCACATTGATTGTAGGCTTTAGATCGAGCTGGTGGTAAGGCGGATTGAGATGTCATCTCTATTTAAACATCATTTGGTAAGGCTTTTTTTAATTCATTTGTTATCTTTTTTCTGAAGTGATATGAGTCAACAAACTTGGTGATGTTCTTTGTTGAAGAAAGGTCAATATATGTTAACAGTTGTAAAAGTACTTTTTCTTTCCTTCTTTTATTCACTCTTGGCTAAGTTAATGATAGTGATGTATTATAAAGCTTATTGCACCAAATTGTGCTACTAAACTTTTGCACCCTTCACCCATTTTCCATTTGTGACATAAAGCAGGACTAAAAATACCTAACTTCATCCTCACTTTATACTCACCTTCCAAACTTTCTGAAACTTGTGACCTCTTTACCTATTTAAAAGTCATAAACCTTCACTATTCTTTACTATTTAGACAAGACATCAATGTAAAAGAACATATAAATCATACAGCTAGTGTGTCTTCTTGGACAAGCATTTGAAATCCTACAGTCACTTGTACTGACAGTATGCCCTTTTATGCATACTATAGCTTCATTGTATTTAATTTATCATTTTTCTCATTTTCAGTGTAGTGACAAATTGTGCCTGAGCCTTGAATTGGGTTCCTTTGCTGCTGGAGTGATGATATCAACAACTGATCATGCTCAGCATACTCTTGAACATTTACTTTTTTTTATATTTAATGTAGTTCTAGTATTTTGTACTTTCGCCCCTTCTCTATCTTCGTGCATAGATTTAATTTGAAACTACTTGTATCTTTAGTAGTAAAAAAAGGAGAGAAAAAAAAAAGAAGATAAAAGACACTTGTTGAAAAATATGTTATGTATAAATAGAGGTGACATGTTAATAGGGTTCAAAAAAAAGCGGGCAAGAAATTGAGCTAATTTATTCGCAGTATTCACCAGATATCTCCGTGTTTTAGATATATTTTAACTATTTTATTTCTCAGGACAATCTTTCGCAAGCCCCTGTTATCTATTATCTGTTCTGCGACGGGTGAGCTACCAGTGCACATTAGACAGTTCGGCAAGGTAATATATCTTCTCTTTTTCTTTAAAGATTTGTAGTTTGTATTTTTCACCTGCTCTTAATTCTGAAAGCAGAAGTTGACATTTGAAAACACGAAAACAATTATTTTCTCCTTATTAGTCAGTTTTTTTAAAATGTATTGGCAAACACTCTCTTATTCTATTTCAAATTTTAATTGATTTTTGTTGTTAATTCTGCTTATTTATTTGTTCAGCTAATAATACTCACAAGGGAGAAATAAGGAGATGCTGAAGTGTAATGGACAGATGAGGTGTTGAGACTAGCGGAGCGCGTAGATCGTCTTTGGCAAGCACAAGGGCGTGGGCGGTTTCACCTTATCAAAATGGGCATCCACACGGTCCCGTATTAATTGGCTTTTTTTGTTTTTTATTTCTTTCTCATTCAGTCTTTGCAATAATTATCTCTATTTGCATGGTTGTTGTTTTGCTTTCTTTGGATGTGTTTCTTGAATTATCGTGGTATTTTTTCTGGGCATTATATGTTTGTTTTTTTTGGATACTAGTGTTGTTTGTATTGACATCTTTTGGTGATTGTGTATTATTGTGATCAATGACATGTGTTGTTTGATCTTGGGATTATATGACATGTGTTTTGTGATTTAAATAGGTAATAAAATTGTAATATATGAGAAAAATGAAGCTGGAATAAAATTTGATGTATTTGTTGGCACCTGCTTTCATTTAATTTTTTTTTTAATTTTTTACTACTTTCTAGAACGGTTATTTAAAAACCCGTTCTAGAAAGTATACTTTCCAGAATGCCTATTTTTCGAGACGTTATGGAAAATATACTTTCCAGAACGTCTCAATAAAAGGCGTTCTGGAAAGTATATTTTCCAGAACGCCTGTTTTTGTGACGTTTTGGAAAGTATACTTTCCAGAACGCCTGTTTTTCGAGGGGTTCTGGAAATTGTACTTTCCAAAACGTCTGTTTTGAAGACGTTCTCGAAAATACATTTTCCATAACGCCTGTTTTTTCAGCCGTTCAGGAAAGTATACTTTCCAGAATGTCCCTTTTTCTGGCGTTTTCGAAAGTATACTTTCCAGAACGTTTGTATTTCGAGGCGTTCTTGAAAGTATACTTTCGAGAACGCCTTAAAAAGGAACGTTCTGGAAAGTATATTTTCCAGAACGTCTTAAAAAAGGACGTTCTGGAAAGTTATTTTCCAGAACGGGGGAAACCTGTAAAACCGACTTTCTAGAACGGATGAGTTTTTTTTTAAGAACGTCTCTGAAAACTGTTCTTGAAAGTCTGACAATCAAGAACGCCCTGCTGAGGCGTTCTTGATTATCAGACTTTTAAGAACAACTCCATACAGAACGCCTCAGCAGGGCGTTCTTAATTTGCAGAAACAGGCGTTCTTAAAAGTTGTTTCTGCACTAGTGATTTGCATTTGCACCAGATACTTTCAACTGGTCATGGTAGGATTGTTCCAAATTTGATATCAAGGAAGCATACCAATAGTGCTGCTACAGTTCCAGTTTTAATCCTCTCATAATTATTTGACTAAATGCTTATTATTCTTTTGGGATTGTCTTCTCGGATGAATGGTATACTGATATTTAGAGCTGGTAATGGGCTGGGCCGGGCCAGCCCGGCCCGAGCCCATCGGGCCAATGTTAAAAATCGGGTCGGCCGGGCCGGGCCGAAATTCCATCGGGCCGTGATTTCGTTGGCCCATGCCCGGCCCATCATAGGTTTTTTAGTGTATTTCTGCGGGCGGAGTCGGACCGGGCCAGCCCGCCAAATCGGGCCTGTTGGGCCGGGCCACAAACGGCCCGATATTTTTGGGCCTGGTATTCTAAGGCCCAAGCCTGTCTAAAATCGGGTCGGGTCGGGCCAGCCCATGGGCCGGGCCTGAAATTGCCGGCTCTACTGATATTAAACCGTCAAATTTGTCTAAGAAATATGTTCAGAGATAATCAAGCTTTGATCTATTACTTGCTTTTTATTTCCGAAATAGAAATCAAATAATGTGTAGAATCCAGTTAATTTACGTGGGTATAAATTATTGAGTGCAACTTCTTGTATAGAAAGCAAGGCTGTAAATTGGATAGTTTTTTTTCCAAAAATCTAAGGTAACTATTTTCGATGAGGTGGGTGTAGAAGAGGCTCTGGAAGAGCTTGTTGATGAAGTTTGATCCTTTTCTCGGCATTTCTGCTTGTGTGTTGTCGATTTCTTGCATCTGCATTGATTTATTGTTATTATTTGTGAGTCGAAATTGAAGAATATAAAGAAATTTAGGACAAATCCACTGATTCAAGGAACAAGATAGAGGTTTTCATTTTTGCCTCTGTTATGATAAAGAAATACAAGAAACCTGAGTGTTGTGTGTGTGTGTGAGAGAGAGAGAGAGAGACCTTTTTTCTTGATGAAAGGCTATGGTGTGGAGCTTGAGTCTCAACTGTAATCATTATGTGAGCTTTTCTGATAAGCTGCGTCTATATTGCCATGAAAAAAATGGGATCTTGCAAGTCTGAGCTCAATGATTGATGTGATTCTTGATTAAGTTTTCTTGGAACCTACGATTCGGCCAAGTGAGGAGATTTTCTAATTCAAACCCAAATTTTCAAGAAATGATTTTAAATTTGAAGTGTCCATTATATATACACGCCACTGACCGAGTCCAACTCCAATTATTTTACATTCAAATAAAGCGTAGTTAAATGTGTTTATGATGTGAGTGGATAAAGGCGAGTACACAGCGGTGACGTAATGAAGAGGGCCTCTCTCTCTCATGTATTTCGTGATGCAGTTGGAGGGGTTTATCTGAATTCTGTTTGCATTTTTGTATTAACTAAATAGCAGAGGTGGAATTTTATCTGCCATTTGGCTACTTATAAAATAACGCCGTGTCATAAATGCTCAATTGATGACTTTTTTACTCACACATAATGTACTTTTAATAATGCAAGGGCTCAAAAACTAGCAAAGAATCGTGAAAATAGCAACTTTTTCAGGTCCGAGCTGCAGAAAATGGGTTTTGAAGTTCTGGGTGATAATGATTCCCGAGTCATGCCCATTATGCTCTATAACCCGGCAAAAATCCATGCTTTTTCACGAGAATACCTCAAAAGAAACGTAAGCCTTTTTGTTTGTTTTTTACGATCCACATCTGTACAAGTTTCCTTCAAGTCATAATTTGTGGATTCGTGATACAGGTGGTTGCGGTGAATATTGCTTTTCCGGCCACTCTTTTGTTGTTGGCACGTGCGCGCATTCGCATCTCCGCTTCTCATTCACGGGAAGATCTTCTTAAAGATTTGGAGGTTAGAGGCTTATCTTATAATATTCGACTTTTTGTTTCTAGTCGTCCCTATATTTATTTCTACCTCGACTATTATATAACTGTTTGAGTACCTGAGAATTATATTTTTGTTGATTGTGCCATTGTATGTAATTTCAATAGAATTGTATGTTTATGATTTGGTATATAAATGTGTTTACTAATTAAGGGAATATATTAGTTGTTTTTATTTCAGGTTAATAAAATACAAACCCTAGGAGTGTAGTGTAATTACTCTTTTAGAATTACAAATACCCCATTGAGATTTGTTTGTGATAATAAATACCCATTCGCAATATGTTTATGTTTTTACAAATTACACAATGTAAGGGGTTTTGTAAATACAAACCTGAATGGGTATTTGTAATATCTTAAATGATAAATAATTTCTAAAAATAACTATATTAGGCTAAACCATGGGGTAGTTTTCGTAATTATTACTTTTATTTATTTATTCATTCTCGACACTTTTGTACCTTTGTCAAGTTATTAGTGAAGTTGGAGATATGATAGGTATAAAATACTTTCTTGCCGAGCCAAAGAAACAGCAACTAGAGGAAGGCAGAGTCAAGCTGGAATGAGATGAGTTCTTGATTTTACTGAAATTGTCGAGTTTCCAAAAATAGGATTAGAATTATTTGGATTAGCATATTATTAACATTTTCTGGTCCCAATGGCTACATGTGACCTGAAATTTTGTTGTTGTACATAGAGCTGTAATTTGTTATTCATATCATATCGAGTGATAAGTTGCTAAGTTATGTTTGTTTCTTGTGTGAATACTCTTTTGTTAATTTCACACCAAGAGTATATATCTTTGTTCCCAAAGTGTGTCACCAAAATTTCCAACATGCATATATAATATATTACTGACTAGATGTGGTCTGGATATTCCTTTGAACTGAATAATTACAGGTTGCCTCCAAAGTTTGCAACCCAATTTCATTTTTCCCTCGAGAATAAATTGTACACAATCACTATTTTAATTTCTTAGTAATGTTGTTTTTATTACGAATATGAATTTTTAATTATACCATATGAACAATTATATATAGATGTGCTTTCATTTCTTTTTTTTTTTTTTAAATTTTTTTACTACTTTTAGAAGGTATTTTTCAAGAACCGCTGTAAAATGTTCGTTCTGAAAATAGACTTTCTAGAAGGTATTTCTCAAGAACCGCCTTAAAAACGCTGCATTCTACGGCGGTTCAAAAACCGTCGTTAAATGTCTTCCAAAACCGCCGATAATCCTACTTTTTTACGGCGGTTTTGAAGAACCGCCRTAAAAATTTACGGCGGTCGATATAACGGCGTTTCGAAAATCGCCTTTAAAACTAAAAAAACGCCTTTAAAACCCTGTTCTGCAGTCGTGCATGTTTATCGTCATCTTAGGCCATTGCTCTATTTGTCTCTCTTAACTTTCTAGTGTTTTCTTCAAGCTCCAGATTGTAAATGACCAAAAGTCCATTACGAGAACGTGTAGATATGCACTACACACAGTGAACCAATAATATCAACCTAACAAAAAAAAGCTAAAAATTAAAATCTAATCTACTCAAAATATTAAGAATAATTCTTTGTCCTCGACAATGACGACAATCAGTTGGTTACGTTCGATACATCTACCTCAAGTGTGTGACTTTCAAATATAGTAGTGGTGAGCAATGTCATATTCCACATATACTAGTTTGACTAAATACTTTAATTGTAATAGTTATGATTTTATTTAGAGAATTAAAATAGTAGTGGTTTAATAAATAACTTAAAAATATATAAGATTATACATAAATAGAAAATAAGGGGTAGGGATGATTCCTAAATAATGGTTTCCATTGACAACTGTTTCCTTTTAGATAAATAACCTTTACTAATGTTCTATCATATAAAGCATTAAAATGGTCATCTAGCACCTCTGGTCAGAAGATACAGATTCGTAAACTCAATTGTGGTACACCTTACTGTTTAGTAGATGTCTCGTAATTTAATTGAAAATAGCTCATAAGAATTAATATGTTCCATTAGATAATTATAATCTTATATGTTTTATATGTCGGTTATCATATTGCCTATTATTATCTCCTTTACTTCCATTTCAATTCAATATTTGCAATTACATGTAAAATAGTGATCAAATGTTAACACAGATTCAAGACAAGATAAGAACAAGTATGATTCAAGACAAGATAAGAACAAGTATAAAATAAATGAAGAGTCATCAATTTTATACCGTATCTGGAATCAAAGTAATTTATAATCCGGATATATTTATAATCAAACACGTATTCTTGTTCGTATAACACATGATAAAACTAAACAACTAACAAAAAGAGAGAGGGAGAATCATGCCGAGCCGTGATAACTCGAGAGGCCTCTATTGTCTCATCTCGTGGGTAGTAGGGCATCACTCTTAAATCATAAGGTTTTAAATCTCCTCCAATATGGTTTTTATATTATATTGATATATTATGATCATCTTCAAGACATGTGTGGTATTAATAGGCTCCAAAACTGTGATTTTTGACCTGAAAACACTGATGAATAATTTTTCCCATCGCACTGCACCTGAACACCTGCTTGGTTGTCTAGTTGGGTGCCAGGTTGGGTGCTCATCCATGTTTCTCACTGTCTCTTCACTACAAGAAAAATAGCAATAGACATCACTAAAAAGACATCATTTTTTTTGTTATTCTGGTGTCTTTTTAATTTTAACATCGGTTTTTTAAAAAACCGGTGTTATATAAGTGTAGATTATTGATAATAAACATCAGTTTTTTATTAATGGTGTCTCAAAACTAAAATTCGAAAAATAGACACCAGTTTTTATATCAGTTTTTGAAAATCGATGTTTATTTGTAAAATTTCTTATGATTAGACATCAGTTTTTATACATCAGGTTTAAAACGATGTTATAATATATTTTTTTATTAAGAAAAAAATCAATATATATTCAATTTCTTACATCCCTGAAAAGCTGATGTGAATTAATAAAAAAAAAAAACTTAGAATTTTCAATCTATTTGTTAATTTCAAAAAACATTAAAAGCTGATGTGAATTAATAAAAAAAAAATAAACTTAGAATTTTCAATCTCTTTGTTAATTACAAAAAGAATTAAAAGCTGATGTGAATTAATAAAAAAAAACTTAGAATTTTCAATCTATTTGTTAATTTCAAAAGGCATAAGGAATTAGACCGCCAGAAAATACATCTCTTTGTAACTACCCTTATTATTTTGGCGGATAAACCCTTTTTTCTTTCTCGTTGCCAGCCCTACGCTTCAAGCAACTTGACCAGAGATCTCTGAGACGCCGCCGGAGCCTAATTGTCCTAGGGAAGTAAAGACCAAGTTTTTCATCGTTGTGAAACCAAAGCCCTAGCCGGAACCATCTGCTCATCCTTTCACGGTTGTTGCGGAACGTTTGTGGAAATTGATTGTTCCTTCATCACCAGATACCCTAGAATATACTCAAGTTCAGGTACCACTAGATTTCCCCTTTCTCTCAATTTTGCCCTAATTTTCTCCTGATGTATGCTTAGTTATAGTTGTTCTAAATTCAATTTTGTGTGAGAACTTATGTGAAATAATTATTTGAACCAGTCTTTACATTTGTTATGAAAGAGATGAAATTTGTCATAGATGAAATTATCTTTTTCAGTGGTTATGGGATGTTTCTGGCTTTATGTGTTGTAGGTTTCTTTGATTTTTTTTTTTGTTTGTTAAGACAGATTCTAATTACAAATAGGGTGGATACAATTTCACTAGGAAGATTATATCGTTCCGTGTTTATTTAGGATTCATCTTTGCAATTAATTACACAATGTAACATCAAATTGTAGTACCATATTATAACATATCCGAATTGCCGACGAGTTTCAGTAATCGCTGTTTATTCAATTTATTATTCAAAAAATTCCTCTACTGACCAAATTAATATGTAATTTTCATACTTCAAATCGGTGAATTTTAACTTTGTGCATTTTTTCTTCATATTTTTAGTTGTTGCATTTTTAGTCTTGATCGACTATTTTTTATTTTTAAGTTCTTTATTATGAAAAGTCGGCAAACTATGAAAATGATCTTAAACCTTGATGAAAACTACTGTCAGAAAATGATCAAGAGTGTCGAAAAAAGATAGTTATTAAGGCTTTGGTTGGTTATTAGACCAAAGTGTGTTGTTGCCTTCAATTCTACGACTAAAAGTGCAAAGTTGGTTACTTATTTTTTTTTTAGTATACTAGCTGCTGCTGAGCTCTCTATAAAGGTGAGTTGGGAAAATTAAATCTATCAACCAGCAAAAACATGTACACTCAAGAGTTTAAAACAAAATGTATGTACATTTGCGAGGGCTTACTCGTCCACAGTCTAAATCTCACCCATCATAATCCGATTGATTACAATGTTGAATCCCAAAACAGATTCTCACTTTCTTCCCTTTCTTTCCCTTCTTTTTACTGACTTTTGTGATCACATCAGAGACAGCCCCCGCACCACCGGGTTCGGAGCCACCAACCTCAACATGATCAGAAATCATATCTCCAAAGGCCGAGGCAGTGGTTTTTCCAATTATTCCGATTCTTGAAGGCAATTTCAACCACATCCGTGGGCAAAAATTCTTTGGAACTCAGAAACTTGTCGATGAACTCATGGTTGGGATCAAAGTATCCAAGATTTTTCGATCAACAGTATTTCAGCCCCGGAACTTGATATCTTCAAACAATATTCCAAGATACATGTATCTTTCTACCCAATAAGTCTGACACACTCACTCTCGCACCATTCCTTGAAATCTGTAGCCTTTGAATGCTTTGTCGCGGCATTATCTTTCCCCATTTCTGTCGATTCGATGTCCCTCCAAGGTTTCCCTTCAAGGGAGTGCTTTTGCTTCCCCAACCACCACGTGTCGAGAGTTGAGAAAACTCTGACTGCTGCAATGTGAGTTTCTTAAATTTCTTGAAGTATGAGGTTTCAAGTTTGAATCCCCACTTGGGGTACTGTTTGCCGGTTCGGACTCAGTTTTAGTCGGCGGGAGTTGGTTAAAAAGAGAAGAAACCCTAGGAACTCCTAAAACGATGTCGTACGATGACGTGTAGATTGAAGACATGGAATGGAACGAAGAGCTTCCGACTTCACGTATCCCTGACCCTGCGGCGATCTTTTCCATATAACCAAAGAGGACCTGCGAATCGGCGAGGACCTGTCCGAGCTGCTCGCTTTATATCACCTTCATCTATAACATGGAAGATTTCCAGGAAAATGTCGGTAAAAAAATGGAGTCGGCTAAGCCGCAGCCAGTTGCAGCCGTAGCTTCAGGTGATGGATCTGTGTGGATAGAAATTAAGGGTTTGGGTTTGAAATTTTTCAGGAATATAGTCTTCATTGTTTCTTTTAGGTTTTAAATTGGCGATGAAGTTAGTTGATAGTGTGTGAGTTTATTTGCAATTTGTGTTATTCAGTGTGTTTATTGTCAAAGTCCTGTTACATATATATACTTGAACAAAATTGTGTGGAGTAATAATTTATAAATTAAATTTACAAATTTTGATATCAGAGTAAATATTCTAGAACAGAACTTAAGCTCTAAAGCTTTAAAAAAAAAGAGATAAGAATAGTAATTTAGTAAGATTGTCTCAATTGTGAGAAAATGTTTCATGGAATTTTTCTCACTCTGCCAAATTCTTCTTTAAATTATAGTTACTTCTATCTCTAATAATGTGGATAAGTTTGACTGGATGAACTTTGATATCTACTATATGTGTAAATGGAATAGGGTACATAAGTTGCTTTTACAATCAACAGTGCATGATCTGTGTGGATAGAAAATAGTACTGACCTTCATTAGAAGCAAATATAAGAAGATACCCAAGATTATGTTTTTCTGATTGTTGACATAACAATCTTAACCTGAATGCAGACTGCGACTACATACACGAAAGTAAATTTTGGATCTACAAATATTCTACTGTGTCTCTACCTTTTTACCACTATATTACAAACAATTATTTATTTATTTAATTATTTTGTTGGATTAGTTGTTAGTTGGATCTGTGTACAATAAGCCGATGCTCTGGATAGTAAATATGAAGGAAGCATGGTAATATGCACAGAGATCGTATATCAAGGTCGGCATGTCTGCTCCCTCTGATTCCTTTTTTTGATTTGGGGGCCTGGTTTTAGACCTATATATCTTTTTATTCTTTGATAGTGTTTATGTGATTTTTGTGTTTGGCCTTTACGAGAGGGATTTTAAGTCGTGGGAAGTTTTTTTAAATTTTATTACGTGTGATACGTGACTCTATGGTTATATTATTGAGGATTTAATTTGGTGAAATTTATAATTTTTGTTTGATTCTAAAATAATTTCGGCTCAAAGTTTGCTCCTATATTTCCTGGGATAGTTTTCTTTACTTTCACTGATTGTGAGTTTTATCTTTTTTTTTTTTTTGATATTTTCTCATAAATGTTTGTTTGATTATCTAGTTGTTCTTCATTTGGTGTACGCTTTTCCGCGATAGATTTTTGCAATTACTAATAATTTTGCAATTACTAATAATTTGAGAAGATAATATGTTAGAATATAATGTAAACTTTAAGACTAACAAGCTTACTAATAAAATTTTAATTATCAATAAGAATTTATAAACTAGTAATGATTGAATTAAATGTATCTTTTAATAATTCTATATCGAATGAATTTTTTTGGGTCGAGATTTAATTTAATAAAAAAAAAATCTTAACCTGAATGCATATATGTATATGAGATTTGAGCAATACTCAAATAATTCAAGTTTGCCTAACCCCATTTGTTTTCAGTCATCATGAGTATGAAATTTAGTTGTTCGATTCCCATAAGAGAAGAAGTAGAATATTTTCTTGTCTAGACCCACATGAACAATGAATATTAACCTGAAGGTCCAACTTGAACATAGAAGTACAATGATTATTTTTTACAATAAATAAATAAGAAAAAATATGAAAATAGGTATTTGCATTTAGACTAAACCTTTGGAGTAATTTTTGTAATTATACGTGGTAGTGTTGATAATTATTATTATTATTATTATTATTATTATTATTATTATTATTATTATAACAATTTTAGCATTGGACTGAGAATGCAAAAAATTCAAAGAATTTTCTTTTTTTAAAAGCAGTTCCTATAATTGTTGTTGTTGTTATTATTATTATTATTATTATTATTATTATATTTGATTTATTATTTGTTTTTGTTTTTTTATAGGTTAAAAGGAAGACAAGAAAATTTCTTGAGAGGAGAAGTAGATTGCTAAAATTGCAAGCTTTACGGATTTTTAGGCACAAGTTAAATAGGTATCATGAATAAATTTTTTTCCGCTTTTGTGCTGATATAATTTTTTTTGTCGATGATTGTCTTGTATTGTTGATGCTTTTAACTTGTCCTTATTATTAGTTTTTTCAGTACATATAATAGTTTTTTATGTTAATATGGATCATGTTGTATGTTTAATTTGCATGTGTGAGATTATGGTTCACATGTATATTTTTTTCATGTGTACGTATATTTAATTCGCATGTGTTAAGTGTTTTAGAATATTTGAGATTAAATGATGTGAACTACATGTTATAAAGATGTTTTTTTTTTTTTTTTTTTTT
This sequence comes from Phtheirospermum japonicum, assembly GCA_014905375.1. NCBI lineage: Eukaryota > Viridiplantae > Streptophyta > Magnoliopsida > Lamiales > Orobanchaceae > Phtheirospermum > Phtheirospermum japonicum. The sequence goes on from BMAC01000669.1 coordinate 692,695, forward strand.
TTTTTTTTTTTTTTTTTAACTTAAGTTAAGATACAATGTACATGTGTAGGTTGAAGTGATAATAATATTTTTCTACTTGTGAATATGTGCTAAGGGATGATGTGTAAGTACAATATATATTACTTAATGTTTGAAAAGTTGTCCGTGTTGTTATTGATCTAGATGAATTTCTTAATAAGTTAATCATTTTCATATTAAAGTCTATACGCAGTTCAACCGGATGATAAGCAATGTGGTTTTTATGTAATGCGATACATGAGTGAGATAATTGACGCATTTGTGAGGAATAGTATGGCTCCGCTTCGATCAATGGTAAGATTATAAATATCTTAATATTTTCATAATAATATTATGGTAACAAATTTGTGTTTGTTCATAGTTCAATAAAGTTGAGTATTCACGAGAAGAAATTAATGAAGTGCGTTTGGAGTGGTCAAAGTGTGTGGAAAATCACATGTTTGAATAGAAAAAGGTACTTGGTTTTAAACATCTATTCACTTCTAATTATATGTTGATTCTAATTATATGTTGAATGACCTGCTTGATTTGCTTAGACATCATGATAAATTATAATTTAGAATTTTAAGATGTCGTATTTATTATTTTTTGGTCTAGTTATTCTATTTTTTGATGTTGTCCATGCTTGTAATTTTATTGCTGGGACATGTGCTGAAAATGTATTTATCATTATTATTTAAGTTGTTCTTTGTTAATAGAATATATATTTTTACTAAAGTACTCGACACCAATATTTTCTTGTTAGAAACCTTGATATTGACTTAGTTGCCCTATTAATTTGCAGAATATTAAGGTGTTTTGGTGGTGGTGGTGCTGGTGGTCAATGGTATTGCATTAATTTAAAGATTGTGGATATATAGTTACAACAGAGGATTTGACTAGTTTTTGGGATTCATTCTTTTGACATGCAATTGGATATGACATGTCTAGTTGGTTATAGCAATGGCATTGCATTATTTGAAGTTTGTGGATATATATTTACATTAGAGGACTTGACCAGTTTTTGCGATTCATTCCTTTGATATGCAATTGGATATTTATCACTTGTTGAATATTTGCACAAACGCTTTTGTTTAAATAATAAATTTGAATTTTTGAATCTGTTTACAATATTGAATCACACGTTGATTTCAATAATTATTTTGTGTTGTTAATATTACTATATATATATATATATATATTCAAAAGAATTAAAATATTTGCTAAACTATAAAAAAGACATCGGTTTATAAAATTTTTCTATTGAACCAGATAGGGCTCCATTACGGAGCCCTATAAAGAAAATTATTAAGGGCTCAGATGAATGTCATGTTATTTATAGGGCTTCATAATGGAGCCCTATCTGGTTCTATAGAAGAACTGTTCGTTTATACCTTACTTTAAAAAAGTGATTTCATGTAAATATAAAATACCACCAATTAAAAACTGTTGTTAATACTAAAGACATCGGTTTTTTGACATCGATTTTTGACATCGGTCTAAGAGACGTTGTCTTTCTTAGAATACACATCATTGTAGAACTGATATAAAAGCTCCTTTCACATATCATATGTTTTTACAACAATATTATTTTCTAATAGACAGCGGTTACGAACAGTAGTTAAAGTTTGATATTTAACTACGGTTTTTAATCGCTGTCATAAGATCATCACCTTCTACACTAATGGCTTTAACATCAGTTTGATATTCAAATGCACAACATTCGTCAACCGATGTGGAATGTAGTATTAACATCGGTTTGAAACCGGTGTTATTAACCCCCCCTTTTAACACAAGTGGATTTAACATCGGTACTATATGTGTTAGACACCGGGTTAAAACTGATGTTGAATTGGTTTTTTGTAGTAGTGCTTGCACCCGTTCTCATTTTTAGTGCCACCTCGAGTACAGGTCCTAGTTGATCCACTGTCTATTACACCCGATCTTAGCTCAGGTGTCTGGCCGGGTGTCACCATAGGTTATATCTGTCAGACAAGACCTCAACTCAGGGGCCACATTGAGTGCAGCTGTACAAAAGTTGGATGTCCTCTTTTTCATGCCCAGTTTGACTTCTATTATTCCTTCTTTATCTTTATGCATTCTATGGTCGCCTATACTGGGGTTGTTAACGTTTTTATTCCAAAAAGACTAAAAAACTTCCCATATGAAAAATAGCATATACAAGAAAAGCGTAATATTTTTTTAGATACCCATAAAACATGGAAAATCACATGAAAGTCATACGTGTAGTCTTCAAATGATATGAAATATAAAATTAAAACATGTAATTTAGATGCGAACACCTTAGTTCAGAGTACTTATATCGTCATATATCTTGAATATATGCAACTCTTTCTATTCATGTGAATATTATCCCTCTCAATATTTCAATCTAAAATTTTAAAAACAAAAAAGAAATTAGTGCACTAGAAAAATTAAATTGAAATAGATAAGCACAACATGAATAGATCACAATAAAATATGATATCGAAAGGCGAAATCTAGGAGAAGAGAAAAATGAAACCAACAAGAAATCATATTAAAGTAATCAACTAATTAATTCTACTCCCTACTCATATATCTGATAGCATGTGTTTCTCTCTCCAAAACCTATCATGTCTTCTCTTCTCGGTCACACACTCGTCACGATAATGGAAAATAAAACCATGGCCTCTAAGATATCCCAAAAACCGACCTAGGGTCTCCCTTTAAAATTATTAAGAGTCCAAAACCGATAAAGAAAATAAAAAACACATGTATGTGGCTGAACACACGCCCCGACAACCTAAAAAATTGTTTGCCGTGTATAATTGAAAACTGGACGCCGGTGGAAATATCATATTTTTCACGGCTTATGTTGTTTTGGCTGCTTTGACATGCCCCAAAACACGCTCTTTTTGCCCCCTTTTACACGCTATTGCTACTCGTTTCATCATCTCAACATTCCTTCATGTGTATGGCCAACTACATACTCTAAAGCCTCACTAATGCAGAACAGGGTTTTAAAGGCGTTTTTTTTTTTAGTTTTTACGGCGGTTTTGGAACCGCCTTTAAATCCACCGCCGTAAATTTTTACGGCGGTTGTCCTAAAACCGCCATAGAAAGTTAGGCTTTTTACGGCAGTTTAATAACCGCCGAAAAGAACAACGGCGGTGGATTCTACGGCGGTTATTGAAAAATACCTTCTACAAAGTCTGTTTTCAGAACGGACATTTTACGGCGGTTCTTGAAATTACCTTCTAAATCTATTTTCCAAAACAAATTTTTAGAAATACCTTCTAGAAAGTCTGTTTTCAGAACGGACATTTTACGACACTTCTTAAAAATATCTTCTAGAAAGTAGGAAAAAAAAATTTAAGAAAAAAAGAAATGAAAGCAGGTGCACCTTTTCAAATCCACCTCAATAACAATTATCACGACAACAAAACACCAAAGAATATTCTGATCTCATATGTATAAGAAATAGAGTACTAAGCATTACGCCTAAAAAATCGGCAATGCTGCTATTGGACGGGAAATAAGCAAAATAATATGGGCTTTGCCAATTGGTTACGCCCAGTAATATCTTTGACTGAACATTTGTGGAGTAAAATAGTAAAAATAGTAAATAACAGATTTTTTTTTATTGGAAATGGAAGGCTATTTATTTACAAAAACATTTTTCCTTCCAAGATGTCGTTTAAGGTTTCGGGCCTAGCTGGTGCTGAATCTGGTAGAAGCTCACAGAGATATCAGGGCTACATGAAGGAAAAAAAGTTAAATATCATTAGCATTGTTTTAACTAATTTTCGAAATGAAAAAGAGAAAGAAATAAAGGAAAAGATATAAACATCTGAAACAGTCGACATATTCAGCACAATTAACTGAAACAGCTTCTTGAACTTTGTTGAATTATAAAAAACATAAGTTTTTGCTGATGTTACTAACCTACATTGACTAAATGCTTACTTAATAAACTTTCACTAAATGCAACCAATCTATCTATAGGACCACCAGAAATAAAGATTTCAATTCAACATATGATATGTTTAATATGGAAACAAGCTATAGTTATGCAAGCTATGTTTCAATTCAACAGTCTTACCGCAATACGAATTTCAGAACCTTGTCTAAGAACTGATAGGAGGAGGCCCTGCAAACATTATCAGCATTATAAAGTCAAAAGGTGCGCTGGAACACGCAATGAACTGTGAATTCTGAGTTGCTACAGTAACATCAAGTGCAGTCAGAAAACAATATTGTATTCTAGTTCATCACAGATCCATGTGGACAATGTAATCACATAATACAGGATTGGAGATTTTTTTTAATCTTTAATTGTTCTTTGTCCTGTGGTGCTCACCAATTTGTTACTAAATCAAGATACAGTAAAGAAAAGATAGAAAAAACAAAACTGCTTTTACATTTATGCAAGTTTTTGAGAGGGTGCTAAAAGAATCGACTTACTGATGGGGTCAGCTTAGTTGTTTTGGATGCTTTATCATAAATTAGGGTGCTAAAAGAATCGACTTACCGGTAATATAATAATCAGACCTTATTTTTGTTGGGATTTGGTGGTTCCGTCGCGCAGTGGAAAACAAAAATTTTTAAATAATAGGAATTTGAATCGAATTCAATTGACGACGGCCCATTTTTATTTCAATTAATTCAAACAATGTTTTAAATTGCTTTTCAAATGAAACAGTTTAATTTTCGTAATCGAATAAGCATGGTCGGTTTCTATTTAATATACTAAACATATACATAACAATTATATAAATATATTAATATGTTAATTAACATTAACCATATATATATATACATTATATTACATACTGCATGCATGCATATTCTATTAAGTATATATATATTTCACATACAGTACGCATGCATAATTATATATATATATAATACACTACAGAATGCATGCAATACATAATTTATATATATATAACATACACATCACACATACATATATCATAAATATATATACTCAAACAGCCATTGTACCTCACTGCACGGCGGAGGAGCAGCGAAACGGCTGGAATTCCGGCGACGAGGCGACAGCAGGAGAGGCGCTATCGGGGAATGGAACGGCTGGAACTCCGGCTTGGCAGCAATGGCACAGCAGCAGGCGGCGGTTGCGGCAACTGCTCGGGGACGGCAGCGACGCCGTCGGGGAGCAGCGAGGAGCACCGGCCCAATAACTTTAAAAGGCTTAT
>BMAC01000669.1:706068-728882 GCA_014905375.1 Phtheirospermum japonicum
CGGCTGGAGAACTTCGGCGCGGGGACGGCAGCGGGCGCGCTGGCGGCGAACCTGCGTGGTTCGGAACGAAACGGCGGCAGGCGACTCGGCTGCGGCAACGACGGACTTGGCAGCAGCCGTACGGAGACAGGTGCACAGCAATGGCACTGCGTTCGGTGCGTCACGTCGGCAAGCGATCGTCGGCTGCGGCAACGACGACTTGGCACAGCAGCGGCAGGCGCTCCGGCTTGACAGCAGACGGCAGCGGCGCTGTCGTGGAGCGGCGACTCCGGATTGACAGCAACGGCAGGAGTCCGCCCGGCGTGCGGAGGTGGGCCGACCCAATTTTAAATCAAAAACCCCATTGGAATTAAATCATTTCTCACAAACGATAACTCCGAAAAATATAACAATTATATTTTCGCGTCCAGAATAACTTTCTCGTATTTTTCTCAATTCATAATCACAATTATGAACCTTAGATTCAATCATATTGACATCTAACTATGCTAAAATTAACAATTAATTTCTAGCTATCGTTTTCAATAATCATGAAACACGTGGTGTGACCCTCAATGGTTCAGGTGTAAGCTAGCCGTGGGTTCACAATATATTGTGATTCGAACAACACATAATTCTTATATGAACTCGTCCCTTAGAGTCTATGATTGAATAAAACTCATTTTACTTAATCATTGGTCAAACCAGAACCCAACGAATTATGAGAGGCGCCTAGCAACAACGCATCATAATTCCCTAGATACAAATGAAGTGCCTGCAAGAACCTTGTGATATAGCTTATATGTACAGTACGATCCCTTCGCGATCTATGTCCCGATTGAATAAGAGGTATTGGTTCTTCGAGACCTCTTTCTAGTTCAATAACTGTGTGTACGTTCTAGGTTCAAGATAATCCGTTCGTGTGTGACTTAGAGAAACACATTTCTCTAAACACCCCACTATCAGCTCTGGCCAGAGACTCCGAGGATTTATCAACCATTAGAACACACAGGACATCCATGACTTATCATGTGTCCGAATCCCCTATTACCAAGCACAGACTTCCCACTAGATTCTCGACTATGTGAACGTTGCCCCTTTTGATTGGCCTCCAAAGAGACACAGAGACAGGTCACAACATAGCCTGTCCTCTAGTGAAGTCACGGTGAGGTCTGGGTCTAAAGGATTAATGTTGTACGCTATACCATAGAAATCATCTACTCGATGAGTGGGAAACACTTAGAGATTTCTAGGCTAGGGAGTTCAGTGAACTCATGTTGTGAGCACCTACTTATGTATGTCGATGTCCAGACACCGTGACCGATGAGATTCGGTCCACATACACTAAGTACTAGTCTTAATGGGAAAGGCCTGTATCCTCATTATGGCGTAACCCTTTGACTAGGAACAAGTTCGACGAGTTACATTACGTGCTGGATTATCTCAGGGTTYTGCTAGACCAATCCACCGTAATAAAGTAACTTCATCARGACCATACCTATGCAACAAGCATGGGATAAAAGATATGGAATGCCAATAAGTATAAAAGATATTATTACGAATAAAAAACCGATTGTATTACAAGAGAATGGTCAGACCACAACCACAAGTTGGCTTGTTGGTCACCTTATTCTAACATTTTTACCACATGTTATTAACGGATAGTTTAAAATAAAATCGAACCTTATTTTTTTGTAATTTTCATAAACCGTGTTTTGTTTTTCAAATAATTTGTCAAACCTTAAAAGAGAGGCTACAAGGTTTTAAACAAAAAACTCGCATTCAATTTTTTTTATAAAGTTCAAGTTACCTTGAACACTTCTCCAAACGATGCTTTGTCGTGTTGAATTAGGACAGTTCCAATGTAGAAGCAAAAGGCTTGGGTGCAAAAGAGCAAAAATTTGCCGACCCCGAAACTCAATCCGGAAATTATTTCGAGCCTGACCCCACTCTTCAACGGAAATTATTTAGTTTTCTTCGTCAACTAAATATATTCTAGATTTATTAAAAAAAATTGTAAGCACCTTTAAGCAATAGAAAATAAGTATATACCACTTTTCAAGGTATCAATCAAATGGGTCCCGGGTACCTGGAGAGTCGATCTTTGTAAGTCCAGCAACACAGATGCCTCCTCCAACATGTCCTCTTCTGGCACATTAAAGTGTTCTTCTGAGATACGAATCTCACATTTCGGTTCCTTTTGAACAAAAGTTATTTCAAGATTAGTTAAACTGACCAATCCGTAGAAAGCAACTACACTAGTTCAATGAAAAGACACAGGCCAGGTTACTATTTTGGGTGTCCCACAAAGTAATGCTTGTTGTTATATTTAGTATGCAATTAATTTTTCATTTCCATGTATACCCCTATTTAATTATTTTAAAATCACGCTACTCAATTTACCAAGACAAACTTTTACGGGAAACTGAGTAGACAATGATTAACTAATTAATCTGGCATAGGGGCATAGCCACAATATTTTAACTATATTAACCAACATTTTCTCAATCTGTGTGAAATAACATTTTCTTAATGCCTAATCTCATAGCAAAAATGCTCACCTTTTCTTAAGAAAAACGACTGATGTTTTCAAAATTATTACTACACTCTTCGTCTATTATAGGTGTACCTACTTCGAATAGTGAATGGCTGCAAAATAAATCGTGAAGGAATAAACTCAGAAAATAATATACGCACCATACACAACATGATAAATATGTTGGTTATAGACAAATAGAAATATTCAAATATAATGATCCAAAAAACGAACAATAAAAAGATTATGTTCATACATGCTCAGGTAAGTCTGTGTATTAATTTTGCATTGCCAAATATTTTTTTTTTCTTTATTTAAGAGCGAAAGAGGATAACTCGTTACCTCGATCAAGAAACTTTTGAAATATTTTAAACTAAATGGATGCACATGCATGAAAAAAATTAAGTATCTTAAGCCCAGAAGGTACGCTAGTACAAGAAGATGTCATCAGCCTCATCAAATACGGAAAGATCATTGTCGATTTGAATATCCGACTGTTCATCAGGGTAAACGCTTTGAGAGTTGAAGGTTCCAGCTAATTTACCACATGAAGGCCAACTATTGGGAGATGGAAGCCTGTCGAACATCTCCTTGTCGTTCGACACAGAAAGATCCTCAGTAACAGTCCTTGAATACCACACCATGAGATCGACCTACACAACACCAACACAGGCAAGTTTAGGGGGCAAAAAAAGAAAGAAAAAGAAAATCATTTAATCCACTATCATTATTACACATTTTCTCATACATTTCATTGTTATCTCTCTCACATACAAATGTCAAATAATAATAATAATAAAAGGTTTGAAATAATCAAAAGAAAATCAAAATCTCTAAAAGTGTTTGATTTCAATTCTGATTAAATGAAGTAGAAGTAGAAGCAAACTCAATTAAATTTTTTTAGTGATTGCAAACACTCCCTAAACCTCTTAACAGATGCAATCCGCAAGATAATTAACTACAACAAAAGCAAAATAAGATATTCTCAGAAAAAAAAAAAGAAGAAGAGAAAATTACTCACGCTTTAGTTGTAGAATAAACAGAATAAAGCGGATCAGAAGGGATAACAATGGCAGCACCAGACCCACTATTGACAATCGCCCCTCTTTTCCTGGCTATCATCCCAGGCAAAATAGCCTGTGTAACTTTAGTTGTCCCCTCAACATTAACCTTAATCAAATCACCCAGCAATTTCTCATCCACCTCATGCAAGAACTTGGCATAAGGATAGGACACGCCGACGTTGTTGACTATTACGCCCACGTCCAGCTCTTCAACGACCTCCTTGATCCTCGAAACGCCGTCGTTTAAGTCCCGGAGAAATCCACCACCTCGGGCTTGATCTGGGTCGACCCGTATTTGGATTTTATGGATTTTGAGACTTCGTCGGCTTATTAGGGTTTCGCCAGACTAGAATCAAATTGAGCCCTTTTCGAGCGAGCTGAAAGGCGAAGGCCTTGCCGATGCCGTCCGTGAATCATCGCCGGCGATGTGCCGCATGACATTGGCGACAAGATCGATCTCTCAGAGGAGGTTTATGATGAATTGGACCGAAAGGGGGTTGGGTTTTTTTGTTTTAAGATTTATCATTTTTAATATTTATTATTTTTTGGTTTAATATTTAATGCAGATCGTCGGATGAGACACGGATCAACGGTCGAAACAAGTTGTTTGAGTTGGACGCGGATCGGTTACATGGCATTGGCAGACTACTTTGAACGGCGGTTCTAATAGAACCGCCGTTAAATGTCATCACATTCACAGCGGTTCTACTGGGATCGACGTTAAATCAAGCAAACTAATTAACCTGTGTACTAATTAACGTCGGTTCTTAAGAAACCGCCGTGACTATCTTTTAATTCACGGCGGTTCTCAGATAAACGCCGTATAATGTGCGAGTTTTTATGGCGGTTTTGTTAAAACTGCCGTTAAAATCAGTTTATATCCAATTTTAACGTCGGTTTTGAGGAAACCGCCATAAAATAACCTTTTTAACGGCGATTTCAACCACAACCGCCGTTAAAAGTATTTTTAAGACGATTTTCGATGAACCGCCTTTAATTAACAGTTTTAAAAAGCTGTTTTAATAGTAGTGCCTCCAAGACTCGGTCATTTTCAACACTTCTATACAAATATGACTCGCGGTGACAAGAATAAGTAAAAACTCAATTTAAAAAAAAATACAACAAAAATACATAAAAACAATAAACCATACACACAATCTCCACTAACTAGATTTATGAAATAACACCTACCTGTCTCATATGTAAGATTGAACTATTCTATTTTATAATTGTAGTGTATGAACTACTTAAGCTTCGTAGAATATACGACTTTGAATTAACTGCGAATTGATGTGATATTAATTAAAACTCTTTAGACTTTTTGATTGGGCGGCATCAGTTCTTATTGTTGAACTTATTGTTTTCATGATGTGGACTGAATTAGGCCATTTGATTAAGATATTGGGACAAAAATGTTTTGATGGCTCCACAAGTTGACCAAACATTACAAAGTACAAAAGAAAATAATGTGCATGCCAGCAAAATTGCTGATTTGTTAACGTGCTTTGTCATATCTTATTATCATAGATTTTAGCACAATAGTTAAATATCACCATTATTGAGATACTTTTATGAAACATTTGCCTTGCCTCTCTAAGAAATTACTAGAGGCGATAAGTATTATTAAAATCTATTTTATAACGGTTTTATTATATTTCCTTAAAAGTTATCGAACATATGACAAAGGCTAAATTTTGACTTCAAAATTATGACTTACAAGTGATTATATTATAAGTAGAACAAACATACTAGCTAGCAAATTAAGTATATCTTCAGTCACATTTGTTTTTAGCTTTTTTAATTATCATAAAGAAATTGAATTATTGAAGAGCTTCTTGGATTCTCACTTGCTTAAAAACCAGGCTGGTTCTAAACATTATTAGACCATGGCCAACCAATAAAAAACAGGGGAATTGTAAAATATCTTCTTATTTTGGGTCAATTGACAAAAATAGTCTATTGAATTTATAACATTCTGATATTACATTTTCTTCCTACAAAACTTATTTTTCTCACTTTGTACCCTCCTGTGTTTCCAGTTTGTTTCATTCAAACACAAATGCACCAAATCTACTCTCAAACGTTATTTCCGCGTATAGCTCCACCACCGCGTCCTGTATCATCGGCCCACCGGGTCCACCTCCACCTCCAAAACCTCCGGCACCTTGTGCTTCAGATGAACAATTTTGTGACCCCGACGAGCCCGCGCGATCTGAAAAATAATATATCTGAATCGGACAAATCGCACTTCCAACCAATTTAAAATCAAACCATATTAGCGATCCATAAACCAAGTGTAGGGGGATAAGTGCGAAAATTGCTTTTTTGGTCAATTATATTGTCCACTTTCCAATTTAAAATCAAGATATTGTCCATTATCAAAACACATACACGAAGTTGGCAAAATCATCAAAAAAGGTAAAAAATTATCCCGATCGGGCTTTTTTGCTGAGGTGGCGTTATTCAATAATTTCTTATCATTTTTCTTTATTTCTAAACATTAATTGAACAAAAAACCCTGAGAAATAAATCAATTTTGGTCTATTATATTGGTCACATTCCAAAAAAGGTACGTGACATTGACCATCATCAAACCACATCTGCTAAGTTGGTCAATTCATCAAAAATGGTCCAAAAAATGTTTGGTAGAAATTTTTGTTGACGTGGCCTGGTGCTATATTTTTATTTTTTCTATAATTATAATATTACAAATATATTTTGCCCTCCTTTTCTTTTCTGTTTTTTTTTTTAATTTTTCCTTTAATCTAATCAATAAAATTTGAATCAATAAAAAATGAATAAAAATCTAAGATAAATATAAAAATATAAAATAAATATTAAAAAAATTATAAAATAATTATAGAAATTTATACTTGGAAATGATTATTAATAGGAAGAATTAACTAATACAATTAGATATAAATATAAAACCATAAAATATATTATAAAAAATTATAAAACATATAATTTATATGATTAAAATTAGACTTATTTTTATAAATATCTATATTTTAAATAATTTTTTAAAATTCAACTTATATTTTATATTTTGTGAAATTTGAAGGTCTATGATTTTAAGATTAATTCTCAAATTAATGATGTTGTTAGTCAATGTTTAACAACACTGGTTAGCAACATCGACCAGAGTAAAATATAAAATATGCAGCGGAATAAATTGATAAGAACACAATATAACAAATTCAGTTCACAAGTAAAAGTACTTGTGAACTTGGGTGTACAAACCCGAAAACTATATTACTTTCTTGTTCACGCTCAATACAAAAATATAAAGTAATATATGAAAACTAAATATCAATAAACTTGATACTAAATACTTGTTGTCGGAATGGCAAGATCTTCTCCGTTGGTCACGCAATTTCGAAGAGCTTGTTAATCACGATCAATGGCTCCAAGTAGTTTTTCGTGTTCTTCCTTACTTTGCCGTGCGTCCTGCGTCGCGTTGTTCTTCTCAAAATCATGCTCAAAAGTCGATGCCAAGCTTTAGGATTCTTATTGTCTTAAATAGACAATCCTAAAATCCTAAACTCGGTAAACAAGACAAAACAAATTCTAAACACAATTTAGAAAATTAATAAAGTCTTATACATAAACTAGGAAACATAATATACTCCTAAATCTAGTTTCCTAACTTATTTTGTGCCCAAGAAAGACAAATAACAAAATAGAAATTATTGCCAAGAATAAATTCCTCAACAATCTCCCCCTTTTGCCTTTCTGGACAAAACACTACGACGCAAACACAACTAAAAATAAAGATACTAACTCCCCCTAGGTTAGAAAACTCCCCCTAAACAAAACACCCAATGTTGTTAAAATTCAAACCAACATTGTTCAAAAACTTATCAAAATAAACTACCAAGGAACTTATTGACCTCGAACCCTCTTCGAACGGCGAGGGGATGTCGAAATTCCTTCACCACCTTCCTTCCTCTTCCTCTTCTGTAATCGCATCATTCTCCTCAAAGCCTTATCGCGAGCGCGAATTCGCTTCCTCCTCCTTTTCTGAGCAAGGCTCGCCAAGGCTTCGGCAGTAACAGCATCTTCAACATCATCTTTATCAGCAGCAGCGTCAACATCCTCTACATTTTCAGCAGCAACATCTTCTCCCCCTATGTCCGCGTCATCTTCTCCTTCTCCCTCTTTTTGACCAAAAAGGGAAAGGGCCTCCAAAAGCGAGCCACGAAGCGCCTGTAGTTGAGTAATCTGCAAATCAATGGAAGCCACATACGCACGAAGGAGTTGCGCAGAAATTTGGACCATGTTGGGATCAACCCTCCCTACATTACTAGCAACATCAGCCTGGAAAGGAGCCTGCCAAGGCAAGTCAATAACCCTAGCACCTGTAGTATGCTGGCCCCTCAAAGCAAACCAATCGGCCTCACCAGTGAGGACATCATCCGGAAGAAGCGCCAATCCTAAGATCCCTAATTTTCACTACCGGCGGATTTTTGGTCCAAGCACGATTTTTATTTACATGTAAAAAGCGCCACTCTCCCTAAGATAAGGCTACATGATCACATTACCATCCCATTATATCTTCCCATGATTTATCCTTTTAAATTACACAATTAAAATTGCACAACTTAATTCTACAAAATCGGCCGAAAATACAAAGCTATAATTTTATGAACCATCAGCCCAATAGTATCAATCTTGTGCAATATAAATTTTTACTCACCAAATCCACCTCGTTATTACCTGTCCAGACGTCCAATTTTAACTCCACTGAAACACTTAGTTAGCTCAATTCAAAACAAAATTAAGAGATTTCAAGTAAGACAAAAACACAAGAAACAAAACGCACAGCAAGATGGCATCTTCGCAAAGTATGAATGTCCTACGGGATGCCTAAAATTCATGACCTAAAAGATTATACAAAAACATATTCAGATTTCAGTGACTTGATCTAATGTTGCTTTTTATTACTAACAACATTATRAACCAACATTGCCTTAGGTGAAGTCAATGGAAACTTACCCCTTAACCCAAGTTAATGACTACGTCAAAATCTCTCAAGAAAGTGATTTTTAAATATTGGAGCATTTTCAGTCCAGTTTTTTTTCATCCTTGAAGGGATTTAAATATTTTAATCTTCAGCAATTGCTGTTAAACACTTCTTGTTTTTGGACCTGGGAGAAAGCCAGTTTCTGCGGGCAAGTCCCACAATCACCTAATTTTGAAGAGGTTGGTCCTTTTTGTCATCGCTTTTATTGCAACACAGGACCTTATTGCACTTTCAATCAAACTCAATGCATTAGAATCATGTATGAAAACAAAGGTAAAAATGCATGCAAAATTATACAGATGTTGTGACTGATGTTGATGAGGGGTGTCACAACATCACAAACCAACATTGGTTAGACAATGCACATACCGAGATCTCTTCTCAAACGAGAGAAGGTCTCGAAATCTAATGCCTTTGTGAAGATGTCGTCTAGGTGATTATCAGTTCCAATATTTTCAAGGCTAACAATCTTCCTCTCAACTAAGTCTCGAATAAAGTGGTACCTTATGTCAATGTGTTTGATTCGAGAATGCTGGATTGGATTTTTGGAGATGTCAATGGCACTGGAATTGTCACACAACACCGTCAAGATACTACTGTGCAGACCGTAGTCCTCTATCATCTGGTTCATCCACAGTAATTGTGTGCACGCACTTCCAGCTGCAATGTACTCGGCTTCAGCTGTAGAAAGAGAAATACAATTTTGCTTTTTGCTGTACCAAGAAATTAGGTTATTACCCAGAAAAAAATATCCCCCAGTAGTAATCTTTCTATCTACCACATCTCCAGCCAAATCCAAATCAGTGTACCCTATAAGTTCAGTACCAGTATCTTTTGTGTACCACACACCTAGTTCAGTTGTACCAGCAATGTATCTAATAATTCTTTTAACAGCTTTCAAGTGAGACTCTTTTAGATTAGACTGATATCTAGTACATAAGCACACACTATACATAATATCTGGTCTACTTGCTGTCAAATACAACAAACTCCCTATCATACTTCTGTACATGGTGTAATCAACACCCTTACCAACATCGTCTTTAGACAGCTTCACAGTTTTGCTCAGTGGCGTTTTTTTGACAGTTTCACCCTCTAACCCAAACTTTTTGACTAAGTTCTTTGCATATTTAGTCTGGGAAAGAAAAATACCGTCATCAAGCTGTTTGATTTGTAAACCAAGAAAGTATGAGAGGTTACCTTCCATGCTCATCTCGAATGTATCGGACATTCGAGTAACAAACTCCTTGACCATCTACTCGTTAGTGGATCCAAAAATAATATCATCCACATAAATTTGGACGATTAAGATGTGCTTATTGGATTTAAGAACGAATAAAGTTGTATCAACTTCGTCTAAAGTTCAAATAAAGCAAATGTTGAGTTAGCCTTTCATACCAAGCTCTTGGAGCTTGTTTTAAACCATAAAGAGCCTTTTTCAATTTCAAAACAAAATTTGGTTTTTGAGGATCTACAAATCCCTTAGGCTGCTCAACATACACTTCTTCACTTAAGACTCCATTTAAGAAAGCACTCTTAATGTCCATTTGATGCAATGAAATCTTCATATAACAAGCAACAGAATGCAAAAGTCTTACCGACTCTATGCGAGCAACAGGGGCGAATGTCTCATCAAAATTAATTCCCTCAATTTCTGTATACCCTTGTGCGACTAGTCGAGCTTTATTTCTCACAATTTTGCCTGCTTCATCAGTCTTATTCTTGAATATCCACTTTGTCCCCGTCACATGGGAATTTTCTGATCGTGGCACTAAATCCCAAACATCATTTTTGGCGAACTGGTCCAACTCCTCTTGCATTGCCCGAATCCAGAACTCATCCTTGAGTGCATCCTCCACTCGCTTGGGCTCTATTTTAGAAAGATACAAAGACTAACAAATCTTAGAGCAATTAGTAGACATACATACATATCTGACCATCTCCTTGAAATTAATCTGTCTCCGTCTTATACTCCTTTCGTCTAAATCACCGATAATTTGGCCCACGGGGTGGTTTTTCTGGATTCTGGATGGAATATCCCTCTGATGAAGATCAATGGGATCAGCTGGATTTTCTTTTTCTTAATCAGAATCAGAATCTGCGACTTGGCTCGATGTTGGTATCCCAGTATCAACATTGTTATCAACATCAGTCAAATCTCTGAGTTCAGCACTTTCAACTTTGTTCTCGATACCTGCACTTTCAACTAAAGGAGGAGTGACAATTTCTTGAGAATTTTGATCATAAACCAGATCATTATCCTCGGTAGGCTTGACTCCACTCGTTAGATCATCGAACTTGACATTTACTGACTCAAACATGCTTCGAGTTCTAAGATTAAACAACCTATATGCATGACTATTTTGGGAATAACCCATGAAAATGCACTTATCACTCTTTGAGTCAAGTTTAGCTAGATGATTTCTATCGTTAAGCACATAGCAAATACATCCAAACACATGAAAATAACTCAAGTTCGGTTTCTTACCAATCAATAATTCGTAGGGAGTAGAACATGAACCTGGTCTAAAATAAGCCCTATTTATGATATGACATGCAGTGTTCATTGCTTCAGCCCAAAACCGTTTTGCTATGCCATTAGAAATGAGCATAGTTCTAGTCATCTCTGCTAGAGTTCTATTCTTACATTCAGCAATGCCATTTTGTTGAGGGGTAATTGGAGAAGAAAATTCATGACTATTACCCTCAGAAGTACAGTACTTTGAAAAAGATGCGTTTTCAAATTCCTTTCCGTGATCAGTTCTAATCCTACCAATTTTCACATTAAACCTTACACACAGCTTCTTTGCAAGTTTTTTGAAAGCCTCAAAAGTTTTAGATTTTTCTTTTAGAAATTCTATACAAGTAAATCTAGAAAAATCATCAACAATAACAAATACATACCTCTTACCACCAAGACTCTCAACCTCAAGTGGTCCCATGAGATCCATGTGAAGCAATTCAAAGCAAGATGATGTAGTGAGACTTTGTTGGACTGGATGTGGCACCCTGACCTGTTTTCCTTTCTGGCATGCCTCGCACACCGGAATGATCTTGGTGTTGAGCTTAGGCAGTCCACTCACAGCTTCTTCCTTGGCCAACCTRTCCATCATCTTGTAGTTGACATGTCCAAGCTTTTGATACCACAGCTCCGCATCACTCAATTGGGACAGTCTGTAAAAAGCATCACTTTCAATTTGGTAGCAATTATCAGAGGTCCTTTTTTCGAGTGAGAATACACTTTCCATTCTCCTCATAGACTTCACACTTTTCACGGTTGAATTTGTCGCTAAAACCTCCGTCGCACAGTTGACTTATGCTGATCAAATTTGTAGTAAGTCCTTCTACTAGCAGCACATTTTCAAGTGTTACAACGCCAGGAACATGGAGAGTCCCTTGGCCAATGATTTGACCATTTGCGCCTCCTCCGTACTTCACTTTTCCTCCTCGAAATCTTACAATGTTGGAAAGCAGTTCCTCTAAGCCTGTCATATTCTTCGAGCATCCACTATCAAAATACCAGGCTCCAGGGACATGATACTTCAGGGAGGTATGGATCATATTACACTTGATGCTATTTTTCTTGACCCACACTTGTTTGAACCTGATGTTGGTATTGATGTTGGTAGCGTGGTTACCAACATGGGATTTATCAGCTACACTTGTTCTCTGAAAGTGTCTTCTCTCGCCAATGATCTTCCAGTAAAAGGGCCTAATGTGCCCTGGTTCTCCACAATGATGGCACAAGTACTGTCTTCTTCTCTTTTTGTGACGTTTGGAAGATTTCTGTTCTTGACTTAGAACATGCGTTGGCTGAATCGGTTTGAAACCTATTCCATGCTTTGAGGACTCTGGGAAGCTAATCTCCAAGATTTCATCCGTCTTCGCCTTACCTTTATTCAAGTTGGAAATAGTTCCTTGAACTTTGGTCAGTTCATTTTTCATCTTTTCAAGCTCAGCATCCTTCTTGGTGAGAGACGTTTCCAACCGGACAATAATGTCGAGCTGATCCTCCTTCTCTTTGGTTAGCTTTTCTACTTCTTTTACGAGATCTTTGACCTTTAGTACCTGTTTTCCCCAACTGACAAACAATTTTTGCTGGTCAATACTCAACTGCTCGTATTCCTCATAATAATCAATGATCTCGGCATTCAGGCACACGATGTTGTCTGCAAGCAAACCAACATGGACATCATCGTCCCACACAATATGGGTGAATAAGGCTAGAACAGGATCAGTTGACTCGGAATCAAAAACATCCTCGGTGAAATCAGTAGCGACCATGCTTTTCTTTCTAAGAGTGTTGGGACACTCATTCTTGTAATGTCCCCAACATTTGCATTCGTGGCATTGGATCTCACTGAGTGGTTTTGTAGGACTGGACATATTTGGAATTGAAGTTGTGGACTGAGATCTGGGAAGAGCACGTCCAGTAAACTTTGTAGTAGATGTATGTGGCCTATTCCTTGCATTTGCGCTTGCAAGACTTTTCTTCTTCTTCAAGAAATTGTTGAAGCGTTGAGTCACAAAGGCCAGTTCATCTTCTTCGAGTGTAGTCGACTCCATCTTTTTAAGAACCCCATTAAAATCAAACTCCTCGTCATCTTCATCATCGACTGCAATTGAACCGGAAGAAAAAGAAACATTCTTCTCTTTCGAGCTAGAGCTAATGTGTTCCATCTCATATTGCTTGAGGTTTCCAACTAAGGTGTTGAAATCGATTTTATCAACATCTTTGGTTTCTTCTATGGCCACCACCTTCATGCTATATTTCTTTGAAATGGATCTTAGCAATTTTCCTATAAGACGGTAATTAGTTATGGCCTCAACAAGCTCTCTGCATTCTTCTGTTATTTCCGACAGTCTTATGGAGTAGTCCATGATTGAGTCTTTCTCATCCATTCTCATAGCCTCGAAAGTGGACATGAGCATTCTTAGTCTGGATTTCTTCACGCTTGCAGTTCCTTCACACACCCTTTGGAGTGCGTCCCATGCATCATTTGCTGACTCGCAATTCTTGATGATACGGTAGTAGCTTGCATCTACATAGCCACAAAAGGTGTTGATGCATTTGGAGTTCCAATTTACAGCAGTTGCTTCATCAGCAGTCCAGTCTTCCTCCTTTTTGGGGATGGTATCGCCCTTGCCATCCGTGACACGTGGCTTTTCCCATCCAATGAGGACAGTTTTCCAAACACGCTCGTCGATGCTTTTCAAATGCCATCTCATTCTCTGTTTCCAGAGAGAATAATTCTCACCATTAAGGATTGGAGGCCTCGGGTTGCCTTGAGCATCCATAGCACCTAAGAATAAGGATCAATACTTAAGAGGTTAAGTAACCCGCTCTAGATGCCAATTGTGGAATTTGAAGGTCTATGGTTTTAAGAATAATTCTCAGATTTATGATGTTGTTAGTCAATGTTTAACAACACTGGTTAGCAACATCGACCAAAGTAAAATATAAAATATGCAGTGGAGTAAATTGATAAGAGCACGATATAACAAATTCAGTTCACAAGTAAAAGTACTTGTGAACTTGGATGTACAAATCCGAAAACTATATTACTTTCTTGTTCACGCTGAATACAAAAATATAAAGTAATATGTGAAAACTAAATATCAATAAACTTGATACTAAATACTTGTTTCCGGAATGGCAAGGTCTTCGTGTTCTTCCTTGCTTTGCCGTGCGTCCTGCGTCGCGTTGTTCTTCTCAAAATTGTGCTCAAAAGTCGATGCCAAGCTTTAGGATTCCTATTGTCTTAAATAGACAATCCTAAAATCCTAAACTTGGTAAACAAGACAAAACAAATCCTAAAAACAATCTAGGAAATCAATAAAGTCTTATACATAAACTAGGAAACATAATATACTCCTAAATCTAGTTTCCTAACTTATTTTGTGCCCAAGAAAGGCAAATAACAAAATAAGAATTATTGTCAATAATAAATTCCTCAACATATTTATTTCTAATTTTATTAATTAAAATCTTACTAATAATAAAAAATTATAAAAGCATTTATATTTATTTTATAATTTTGTAAGATCTACTTTATATTTTTTATTTATCACTTCTTTTTTAATTTTTATTTAATAAAATATATCAATTTGATTCAAAGAAAAAGAATGAAGGGAAAATAGGATTTTGTCATCAATTTAATGTTTAAAATTAATAAAAATGATAAGAGAATATAAACTAACGTCACGTCAGGAAAATGCCCCGATCAAGCTTTTTTGGATCATTTTCGATGAATTGACCAACTTAGCATATGTGGTTTGATAATGGTCAATGTCATGTACCTTTTTTGGGAATGTGACCAATATAATGGACCAAAATTTATTTCTTTCTCAAGTTTTTTTGTTCAATTAATATTTAAAAATAAAGAAAAATGATAAGAAATTATTGAATCACGCCACGTCAGCAAAAAAGTCAGATCGGGATAATTTTGTACCTTTTTTGATAATTTCACCAACTTCGTGTATGTGTTTTGATAGTGGACAATATCTTGATTTTAAATTGGAAAGTGGACAATATAATGGACCAAAAAAATAATTTTTCCGAGATAATTGGGCCATAGAGTAACGATAGAGGGAAGCGGCTCGTGAAGAGCAGAGAGAGAAAGAGATAGAGAGTTATGAGAGCGAGTCGAGTGGAGTGGACTGACCTCAATTGATTCTATTGAAATCCCCAACAGAATCAATTGAGGTCAGTCAAGCAGCGAGTATCCGACGCAATCCTGAAATAATTTTTAATTGTTTTGCTTTTTTTGTTTATTTTTTCCATTTAGAATATTAAGAGATTTTATGAGTATTGCTTTGGCTTTTAATGATGATAATGCTTGTATTTGTGCATTGTGAGAAAAGGTGTGTCTATAATTGTTGTGTAAAAAGTATAGTGCATGAGTGATTGAGAGCTTGCTCCTTCTTCTCTAATTTATTCTCCACGGGATACATCAGTAAAAACACCACCATGTTATGAGCAGACTTTCTAGAAGGGTTCTACCGGATACCTTCTAAAAAGTCAATCGATGGTATTTTCATAATAAAATTGTCACATACTAGAATTGATTTGAAAAATACCTTCAAGAAAATTGAGGAAGGCCATATCTTGAACTTATATTGTAAAATATTCTGTTACATTCCACTTTTAGACGATATATCGTACACGTTCAAAAATATTCACTTTTCATAAGGTATTTTGTACACCCCTTTTGTATATTCAATCTTAGAAGGTAAATTGTAAATACCTTCTACAAAAACAAACTTTCCAGATATTAATGTATTATACCTTCTATAAAATTATAAGTTTTAATTTCTATCATCTTGTCGTAATATTCCATACCATACATCTCCATCCTCTCCGCCTCTAGCTTCAAAAAAATATCTCTGCCTTTCATCTCCACTGCTTCCGCCACCACCCTCGACATCACCACAAGTTATGAACCCACTAGAAACCTTCTTCCTGTTATATGAGCAAGTCCAATCTACATATTCTCCCTTCCACACCCAACTTGTCTGATTTCAAACTAATACCCGAAACACCCCATGACGACCAATCAAGGTAAAAACCCTTTTAACAACTTACTAGAGTAAATGTTAAGCTTTCCGAGCTATGCCGGTGGAAGTGGAAATTCTAATATGGCAAGAAATGAGCCCGTGGATGCCACAATAATATTATATCTCCACTCACGTAATGGCTCGGCTCCCCTCGGTGGACTCGGCGGGATCATAGCATGACTCATGGTTGGCATCGGCGGCAACTATGGAGTTAAAAGTGGTAGTGATGGTGGTTTCCCAATGGGACAGAACTTAAAGCAAAGGAGTGGAGGGTTTATAAATGATGTCTCGGGGAGTGGAAATAGTTTCCATCATGACGACGTTGTTGAGTCCCACGCTTTCTCTTCCATCAAAGAGGTAAAATATTTTGAGAAATTCAATTATGATAAAAAAAAATTTAATCTTAAATAGTTTTTTAAAATCTCTTGAGTTTCCTTAATAAGATTCCTCTTTTTTTACTATGACAGGATTTTCATGGAGCCAATGGCAAATATAGTTCAAGCAGGGGCCCACCCGCCAGCAATTCGCCCGAGGGTATGAGTATACGAGACCAACTTATGGATCCACACAAAATAGCTGAGAGGGTGTCTAACTCTTATTTTCTGATATCTTTATTGCCTAAAAATTAGAGTGTGTGCACGAAATTTTTATTTCGTTGTTACAGATGCATCGAGAAATGATAGCAGAAAGAGTAACAGCTTTGCAAGATTTAGTTCATAGCAGAAAGAGTAAGAGCTTTGCAAGATAGTTCCTAGTGTCAACAAGGTTAGATAGTATATGTTCTCTCCTATTCTACATTCTTCAACTTTTAACATGAGTTCTTGTTTTCAAATTATAGCCATTCATATGGAATTAATTGAATATGTCTTTATTCCTATTTTGCTTACCTTTATTATGTTAAAAGTATTTGATTTTTTTTATTTGTATCCATTGGTACTTTTGAAGCCTAATGTGTTTATATAATTTATACCAGATGATAATTTCTCATTTGTGAGAAAATATTACTATAATTACATAAAAATTCTATTATCTTACTAGAATTAACAATCAGGTTACTGAATTTCATTTTAGTACATAAATTAAAGGTTCTTACTCGTACTCTAATTAAACGAGTTCAAGTAGATAGATATAGCAACCATGGTTAATGAAATCTTTGATTATGTAAAGTTCTTGAGACCTATGAAGGTATGCTAATATGAATCCATTTTATCAATATTATGAGTAATCCCTTTCTCTCTTTCTATTCATCTATAGAGATAATGGATTCAAATGGAGGTTTTTATTTAAGTAGACTAACCTCTTTTCTTAAAGTTATCTTTCCATATGAATATCAACATAAAACATTTCATATTTATGAATCTTGACAAGTTTGGCACCTATGTTACCCCAAGGCCGAGCAAGTCTTCCTGGCTCTTAGAAAAGTCAGAGTAAAAGTGGTCATCCTTTCTAACTTCGACAATAGATTAAGCCATTGTTGTGAGCACTGAAATACGATCATTGATTGATGTTGTTGATGTGTCTGCTGAAGTAAGTCTGACACATTTATCTCAAAATTCTTCTAACTTTGTTACCCTTCATTAGTTAAATTTACAAAAAAAAGGTTATATGATTATGATGATCAATCTTGGAGACAAATCGTAGCCAAGAAGCTGAATCCTAAGATATTTAAAAGCTTGTGAGTTATTGAGAGTACAACTCAAAGATGTTTTGCGTGTTGGGAATGATTGTATATGAGGTGCTAGAGATGCTAGTTATGATGCCTGGCTCTATGGAGGTGATGTCAATTCCTTCAATGAGTTACTTACAGGAATTGAACGGGTGTGCACTTGCCATAATTATTTATTTATCCTTTTGGTTCGTACTTGCTAATAAAAACCATAAGATAATCACAAATACTACTTCTCAGAGGTTTTTCTTAATTTAAAAAAGAATCATCTCTTAAGGGTGCAGTTTATAAAGTAAAAATAAATATCAAGGAGATATATATAATATTAACTTGATTCTTATGACTAACTAAAGATCATAGGTTTTTTTGTAACTATCCTTTAATTGAAGAGTAAGTAAAGAAAACTTGATTTTGAACTTACTTTGTTGATGTTACGAGAAATTTACATTGATCTCAAATTTAGGTGATGACTAAAAAGTTAGGATTTTGTGTTCATCACTTACAAGAGATAGTTCAACTTTTCAAATTATGTTAAGTTTTCGGTTGTCAGTGTATAACAATGCAATTGTTCCAGTCTCATTTTAGGTTGCTCAAAGAATAGGCGTTGAGGTGTTAAGATGGTTTATTTTAGTTCGTGACAAATTCAATTCCTTGTAGTCTTGCTTTTTACCCATGCTGCTAACGAAATGAGATTTTCTTATTTTGATTACCTTTAGTTTTATTATATGTTCATTACTTGTAATTCTTATGCACAATAAAGGAACATTTATTCTCTATTAGTGATAAATGTCGTGCCTTTCTTGAGTTTTGGTGTCTTTGTTGGTGAATTAATTAATATATGCAAGATATTTAGTATTGATGACTTTTGTGTATTTGTTGGCTTCAGCTTTCATTTTTGATATATTTTTTAACTACATTCTAGAACGATCTCTTAGGACACATTCTAGAAAGCTAACTTTCTAGAACTAGTTCTACAATACTCGTTCTAGAAACTGTACTTGCTAGAAAGGTTTTATGAAACCCGTTCTAGAAAACATACTTTCTAGAAGAGGATCTTGTCAACCCTTTCTAAAAACCATAATTTCTACAAGTAAATTTTGTAAACCCATTCTAGAAATTATAATTTATAGAAGATATCTTGGTAAACCCATTCTGAAAACCACAATTTCAAGAAGGTTTTTTTTTTTAACTCGTTTTAGAAACCATATTTTCTAGAAGATTTCTTTTGTAAACCTCTTCTGGAAATTACTTTCTAGTATGAGTGTCAACCATTCTAGAAAGTTAAACTTTCTAGAACGGCTCAATCTTTAGAAACGTTCTAAATAAACTTTTTCACTCGTTCTAGAAATTTGTTTCTGCACTAGTGATAATTGTTCAACTTTTTGATTCTTTCCAATGGTCAAATACTTTGTTTTTGTTGTTTTTGAAATGCTCCAATTCATTTTAATGTTGCAATACTTTGTTGTGTTGTTGTGATGTTATGAATCTTTGTAGTTTAGCATCTCCATTTCTTTTTTGATACTTTTTTTTTTTTTTTTATTCTTTGTAATTTTTGTAGCATCTCTAAGTTCTTATTCCACGTTTTGATTACATTACAAGCTCTAATATATGGATAGACACTCAAAATTTGAGTAATGGAGAAAAAAAGACTTGCATATATTGAACTCATATACCTCTTTCCTAGTAAAGAGGCACTTAACTCGGCCGATTTCTTCATGTTGGCTTGATAAGGATGATGTGGCATCTTGGAAATTGAGTAACACTAATGAATCAACAATATATGCTTATGTAGGAAATAACGGCCACTATGAATTTTATTGTAAATGGGTTGGGCTGTAAACCTGTTGTCATTGCTCAATGCATTGTGCTTCTCGGTTTTAGTCTCGAAAATACAATAAAGCCAAGGTGTTTAGTGAAAGTATGAATGTCCTAAAGACAATCAGATTTAAAGACATTATACTTGATCACAATTATTATATATATCGTAATATATATGGCATTGCATTTATTGAATTATTATTTTGATTGTTTGTGATTATTCATATAAATGTTCCCGTAGAGTTAATGTTGTCATTGATATGGTGAGATGTCATTGATAAAATATTACTCTTAAAATAGCCACGACTAACGATTATCAAGATTGGGATATTGATAGTATAATATATGTCGGCATGTGGTCTGCATCACATTTTAGAGAATGCAGTAAGTCTCACGACTGCGAATATTAGTTATTCGTGATGGACACATGGATACTTTGGAGAGTATTGGTAAACCCTACTGATAAGTTATTTATTGTATGTGTATAAACTTATCAGTGTATAAAGCGTGTGATAATCCTTTGACTTGAGGTCAATACGCACCTTATTTGCTGAGTGGTGTACTTTGACCATGACCAACGCTTACACTCCTTTTGGGGTAGATACGGCTTGTGTTGGGTGCACCATGATGTAAATGAAGGTGGTAGTTGAGCCAACAAAGAATTTATTCATCGATTAGAATTTCGAGAGAGATCACTCATAATCTCTATATTAGGTCGACTAAAGTCATTGGCCAATGCAAGAGACATGTTCAATATAGTAATTGAAGTATTTTCTAGTTGTCGACTAATAAAGATGAGATAAATTGAATAAGACATTGAGATAGACACTTGAATAAATCTTAAGCTTAATTGAGTGATTCGAATTGATAGGAATTTCACCAAATCTTTGTATAAAGGTTATAATTCGCTGAGTTTAAATGAATGTTCTTTATATATTGAGTTCGTCCAACTGAGCTGTCTAGGAATTTTGTTTGGATCAGCATTGGATTGATGCCATATATAAAGGCCTATAGGGTCACACTAAATGCGATTAGTTTTCCGATTTAAGAGTGTATCAAGAAAGTATTAAATATTCAATTAAGAATTGTAATATTTAATTGTTAATACTTATGATATTAATTTCTATTTGATAGAAATTATTTAATTAAATTAAATTGGATTTGGATTTAATTATCTATGTTATATTAATAAAGGTACTTGGGCTAAAATTGTTTTGGGCCCATGATTAGGGTTCTCTTATGTACCTAGTATAAATATAACTCGGATCTGAATTTACGGTAAGGGTTTAATGCTTTTATCTCGTTTATTTATCGTATAAATATATTTGTTCACATGATGGATCGTATAAATATATTCGTTCACAGGATGGATCTGTTGGATCCAAAATTTTTAAAACTTCTAATGCACGAGCATGGTGTTCGTCTCTACGAATTCCAACAGTGGTATAAGAGCCCGGAGATGTGTTAAAGAATATGTTTATAATTTTATAATATTAATCATGGGATTGATTATAGTTAGTTGGTTTTAATTCGATTGAAAGATTAATTGAAATAGTTTTAATTAATCATTTTTTAGTTTAATTTGATTAAACTGAAAATCTGTTTTCGAAACTAAAAAAAAATAAAAATTTGAAATCAGTTTTAGAAATTGAAACTAGAAAACGTAAAAATTGAAAACTGGGAAGGAAACTTACCTGCGGCCGTGGGTGCCTCTGGCTGGGCCAGCTCCTGGACAACGACGGTGGCTGGTAAGGCCTGCTCGGCAGGCGGCAAACGTAGACAAAGATCTCTGACGGCGAGCGACGGATGGCACGGCGACTGGGTGGCGAAGTGGCCGAGCTTTGACCGTGCACCGCAGCCATCTTCGGGCCAAATTTCGTCCGCTCCGGTGAGGTTTTCCGGCGGGCCCCTGGGTCCGTTAGATTCGTCTCGTCACGGGCTACAGAACGGTGCCGGTGGTTTTGACCGACGAAGTACGAATCGAAAGCCCTAAATTCCATTTAGGGTTTGGGTAAAATTTTTGAGAATTTGATATAGTTTTGGGCCTGATTGTAATTTTAAAAATTTCGAAAATCACAGAATTACCCTCAGTTTTTTTAGAAAACTGCGAGGCTTCCCGAAACTTTTCAGAAACTGCGTTTTGACCTCAGAAACTTTCCAGAAAACTGTTTTAAGTACAAATGGCATTTCTGTAATTATTAAAATTTCAGAAAATTGCGAAAAGAACCCCAAAACTTTCAGAAAATCTTAAGGGGCTGTTTGGCTCTGCAGAAAATCTGGAAAATTTGTTTTTTGCTAAAAATCTTTTAGAATTGTCTTAGAAATTAATTTTAAATTTAGAATTTAATTAATTTCTAAGTTAGAGCATTTTTAAAAATTATTTAGAAATAAGAATTAAATTTGGAATTTAATAATTTTAAATTTTAAACCTTTTAAAGTAATTTAGAAATCGAATTGAATTTGGAATTTAATTTTTCTAAATTTAGATGATTAACCCATGATTATTATTATATTATTACATTATTTGATAATGTAAGTTAAATTAAAATTTTGGATTTTAATTTAATTATGGAATTGTTCCTCTACTTGCAATAATTGTCTATGTGCTCGTATATTATTTTTTAGCATAGAGTCCGCATATATTGTCTGGGTAGGCGGCGCCCAGTATTTGTCGGACCGTTTGCTTACAAACTCTGGGTAGGCCCCCCCCCCCCCCCCCCCCTCTCGCAACCTTCTGGACTTTGGCCTTCATCTTAGCTTGTAACATATTTACTGAAATAAAAGAATGAAGCAATTAAAAAATAAAGAAATGATAACGGAAGGAAAGTAAAACAAGGTCATTCCAAGAAAATACCAATCTCGATAGGCAGAGGCCCGTTCCCTTGTTGGGAGTTGAAGAAATTCAAGAGTTTGGTGGTAAGAATTTTGGATAGGTCGAAAGGGTTTTGGTTAAGGAGGGCAATTTTCTCGCCCAAGTGTGATGGTCTGTCACCTCGGGATAGACGCACTTGGGGATGTATGAAATTTATAGGGGTAGATGGAAAACCCCAATCTCCTGAGCTCTGGACGAAGAAGAACTTCTTCTTACAGGCCTTGTGGGATGTGGGAAGACCTGTCAAGAAGTGGACATCTGGCCGTCCTGAGAGGTAGAAGAAGCCAGAGGAGCTC
>BMAC01000669.1:728907-756171 GCA_014905375.1 Phtheirospermum japonicum
CTTGAAGCATTTCCTTCTTATTTCGAAGAAAAACACCTCAAACGCTTACTCGACTTAAGCCTCGAGAGAGGTTTCGATCGGAAAACCACCGGTGGCTCCTTTCTAAACTTGCTGTTTGTGGCTGCAGATCAGGAGGGTGTTCAAAGTTCCCAGGCGGTTCTCAACGTTGGTCATGTTTTTGGGTTGAAAACAATCCACAATTATTAACTAATTAAATAAGGACTTTAATAATTAGCTCCCACTATTTTAACATATTCTACGACCCCACGGTAGAATACGGACTCATATCAAATATGATCATAGTGAGCCAAGATCCATATTCATACTATTGCAGCCTCTGCTAGGGCTGATGACCACAATAGCACAACTGGTAGGTGCCCAGACCAATTATAGACAATTATAACTCTTGGTCGATCGAATCTAATCCGATCTTACGCCCTTAGTTGATTCCGACGCTAGGGCGACAAGAAAGAACCAAGTGAGTCAACCCCATTACACGATCGCAAACATATGCACCTATGAGCGAGCCTTGACCTCGTCGACCGGAGCAAACACTAGGGTGCAAATACTCATGGACGAAAAAGATTTCGTCCTTGCCCAATTATAATGGACAGCGCGTTCATCCAAGATGAGACTCATATTTTATTTAGGAAACATTTATCGGGGTGTAACAATTAACAAGATCCAAATGAACAGTAAACAATTATTGGGCGCCGGGCACATGCCGCGAATCAAGGGCCGTTTTGGCAACTAATTCTGACAAGTGGTCCCACTTGTCTCTTTGCCGGGAATCTAGGAAACAGGCCTCCCCTATTCCAGGCCTTCCTTATTTCTTTCTCCTATATTACCTCGGTACTAATATCAGTCCTGATTCTAGTTAGGTCTTCCTTGTTTCAGCTCTCTAGGATTTCAGCAGAATTCAAGGAACCAGAACTGTCGTGATCCAGCTCTTCTTTTATTTTGTGTCTCTGCCATCCAACAAGTCAAATCTTGCTATAATGAGAATGAGCTCTATTCCTCAAAGGACTTAACCAGGTCTTTCACTCAGACCAGGCTAAACTTTTAATACCCGGAACTTTAGCTCAGCATAATCTTCAAGCTTTTAGTGATCTCTTCCTGATAGCTAAGTCAGAGCTACCCCAAACCAAGTCTAGCGTATATGCTGCCCTATCAACTCCTCCCCCCGAACAGTTGGGGTAGATCTGTAATATCCCAAGGCTCTTTTTGAAATAAATGAGGTCGTTCTGTCCTTTATGGTTTCTCGTACTGGGAGAATCCCGAGATATCCGCCTGCCAAACAGTCCTAATTATTGGCATTAGTGGTGTCGGTTTGCTTTCCCAAACGGTCCCTATTCCCACACGTCTCTTCCGTAACTGACACCTTGGTGGCGTGTGATTTGACCTAGGGCAGTTGTCGCTCCAGCTCACCACATAAAGTACTATTTGCATTAAATGCGGGGATCCCCATCAAATCCCATCCTCGATTTCCGATTTTCAAATTCACCCACTTTTCTTTTGTCCCTCCATATTCCTTATTTCTCCTTCACTTTTTCAAATTCTGTCTTTCAACTTTTTTCATCTCTCTCTCTTCTCTCCAGTATCTCAACGATTTTTATTTCTGAAATCTGCCTCTCCGATTATTTCACAAACCAGGTACTTTCTTTCCCTATTTCATAATCTTTCAATTATGTCTACTTCTTCTTCTCATTCCGATTCCACCGGAGGATCCCCCCAGCAGGGCCGGTGAATTCTACCTCCTCCGTGGATATTTCCTTTTCCGAATCGCCCTCAGCCACTTCCTCGGAGAGACCCTCGGAGGTTCTCCGAGAAAGGCCTTCGGTAGCTTTACCAAATCTCCCTCTCGATAACACAGTCTCTATAGTTAGTAATCAAACCTTACGGAATATATGCCCCTCTTTTAACATTTTCGATGATTTCTCATTTACTAGTCCGGCGCCGGATGAGAGGTCTTCATCACCTCCTCCTAATCATTTAACCTTTTATGTAGACTAGTTTCAGGCCGGCCTGAGCCTCCCCGTTCATCCTTTTATAATAGCTGTTTCCCGGATGTACCATATCCCGGTACAACAGTTTTTGCAATTTGATTTCCGCGTTATGGCCGTATTTCATTTAGCAGCCCAATATTCTGGGATTGTTCTGACAGCCCAGCTTTTCTTTTCTTTATTTCAGGCGAAGAGCTCCTCTGGCTTCTTCTACCTCTCAGGACGACCAGACGTCCACTTCTTGACAGGTCTTCTCACATCCCACAACGCCTGGAAGAAGAAGTTCTTCTTCGTCCAGAGCTCGGGAGATTGGGGTTTTCCATCTACCCCTATCAATTTCATACATCCCCAAGTGCGTCTATCCCGAGGTGATAGACCATCACACTTGGGCGATAAAATTGCCCTCCTTAACCAAAACCCTTTCGACCTATCCAAAATTCTTACCACCAAACTCTTGAATTTCTTCAACTCCCGATAAGGGAACGGGCCTCTGCCTATCGAGATTGGTATTTTATTGGAATGACCTGGTTTTACTTCCCTTCCGTTATCGTTTCTTTATTTTTTTAATTGCTTCATTCTTTTATTTCAGTAAATATGTTGCAAGCGAAGATGAAGGCCAAAGCCTAGAAGGTTGCGGGAGGAGGCCAGAGGAGCCTCCTAGGAGAGACTTCCAGAGCTTCCCCAACCCCGGAAGAGGTCATCCCCGTGGCACCTCTTTAGAGTCAACCCCTAGCGCTGTCCAGGGCTTCTGAGCCCGAGGCGACTCTTCCCGGGACGGTAAGAAAGAATCCGTAATGGGTAAGGGAGTCAGTACGCGAGCCAACAGCTCCATCCTCTGAGAGCCCCGAGGAGGAGCAACAATTGAGAAGGCGGAAACGGAGCCGAGCTGATCTCCCATCTGCTCCTCAAGACCTTTCCCACACCGCTTCTCAAGCCATTCCTGAGGCAACTTCTCGGGGCGCCCCTGCAGTGGTTCCTCAAGTGCCTTCCTATCCCAACCAGGCCCTCTTCAACAGGTCTCTCCTCAACTGCCCTGGGGAGGTGGCGAAACGATTCATGATGGGGCTAGCTCCCACGGCGGATCGCCATGTTGTGGAAAAGATGTCAGATTCAGAGCTGCTCAAGTTCTATTGTAAAGGGGAGGTGCAGGTAAAAAATCTCTTCACTTACCATACTCAGTTTCCTCAAGTTCATTACTCATCCCTTTCTCTTTCCAGGCCGTGGTGAGAAGGGCGTCTTTACTGGCCCGGGCTTGAGACTCCTTATTGCATGCTAATCTAAAGAAGGAGATCGAGGTCTTGAAAGAAAGAGGACTAGAGCTGACGACCAAGGCCCGGGAAGCCCAGGTGAAGCTGCAAGGAGCCGAGGCAAAGGTGGATTTGCTGAAGGCAGAGCTGGAGCAGGCTCGGTCGGAACTCCATGAAGCTAAGGAGTCCGAGGGGAAACAATGAGCCCTGGTCCTTCTCTGCGAGCAAGAACTAAAAGATAAGGTCAGACAGGCCCCAGCCGAGGGTGAAGTCGATGGAGAGGGTCGAGGCCGCATTGAAGGGAGAGCTGAGGGGAGGTTGGAGTTTCTCAACTCAGAGGAAGGGCTGCGTTTGATACAGCTGACCTGAGAGACGACGCGCCGAGCCTTCCTGGGCTCAGAGGAGTTATACGATCTCCTTGTTCCCGAAGCGGAGGTCTTCTTCGGGTTAGGCCTGGATGCTCATGCCAAGTGGGTGGCTGAACACCCTTCCACACCCTATGACCAATCTGCCGCTATTGAAGGCATTTCCGAGCCCACCTCCTTTTCTCACGTTCCCGAGGATGATCGCCTCCACCTGCTGGATGCCACGGCTTTTGCTGGCCACATCCGTCAGGTCTTCTGCTCTTCCTCCTCGGCCTCTTCTCCCCCCCTGAATAGTCTTTGGCGATGGTAGTAGCTAATTCTCCTACTTTCGCCATCTGAATCCCTCTCAAAAAGGCCTCATACTCAGCAGCATTATTAGAGAACATTGCATTTAACCGCACGGCGAACTCAGTGGTTATGCCTGTTGGATCTACTAGGACGATTCCAGCCCCACAACCCTGATTACAGACAGAGCCATCCGTAAAAATTGTCCATTCCTTCAGCTCATCAAGGGGACCAGTCATTTCTTGCACGAAATCCACTAAGGCCTGAGCCTTAATTGCTGTTCTAGCCTCAAACGCGATATCAAATTCACTGAGCTCTATAATCCATTTGACTAGTCTTCCAGATGCTTCTGGTTTTTCCATTATAGTTTTCAATGGGAGATTGGTTCGCACAATTATGGTGTAAGACAGAAAGTACGGTCGCAGCTTTCGAGCGTTTCCAACCAGAGCTAGTATCGCCCTTTCCACCTCCACATACCTGACCTCTGCTGCGTGCAAGACCTTGCTCCAAAAATATACTGGTCTTTGTATTTTACCTTCTTCCCTGATCAAGACAGAGCTGACCGCCTGCTGTCCCACGGATAAATATAAGATCAGGGGCTCCCCTCGAACGGGTTTCGTGAGCAAGTTCATGCC
Source organism: Phtheirospermum japonicum (assembly GCA_014905375.1). NCBI lineage: Eukaryota > Viridiplantae > Streptophyta > Magnoliopsida > Lamiales > Orobanchaceae > Phtheirospermum > Phtheirospermum japonicum. The sequence goes on from BMAC01000669.1 coordinate 733,443, forward strand.
AGCCAAGTACTCCTTCAATAATCGAAATGCCCCTTCGCATTCGTCGCTCCACCGAAATTTAGATTTCTTCCGCAAGTCCTGGAAAAATGGCAAGCTCTTCTCTGCAGACCTGGACATAAACCTACTCAGGGCATTGATCCGTCCTGCTAAGCATTGCATCTCCTTCACGTTTTTAGGCGCGTGCATTTCCATAATGGCCCTTACTTTCTCAGGGTTAGCCTCGATACCCTTTTCTGTGACCATGTAACCTAGAGATTTTCCCGCTCTGACCCCAAACGCGCATTTCTTAGGGTTAAGCTTCATCTTGTATTTTCGTAGGGTATCGAAGGTTTCCCTCAAATCGTTCACATGCGATACTGCTTTCGTGCTCTTGACCAGCATATCGTCTACATAGACCTCCATATTTCGGCCGAGCTGATTCTTGAACATTTTGTCTACCAGTCGCTGGTACGCAGCACCCGCATTTTTAAGGCCAAAGGGCATGACCACATAGCAATACGTCCCCTTCGGGGTTATAAAGTTGACGCGTTTCCAGTCCTCTTTAGCTAGCCTGATCTGGTGGTATCCCCGCGAGGCGTCCATCATGCACAGGAGCTCACAGCCGGATGTGGAGTCAACGAGCTGATCAATCCTTGGCAAGGGGTAATGGTCCTTTGGACAGGCGCTATTTAAATCACGGAAATCAATGCACATCCGCCAATCATCCATCTTTGGGACCAACACCGCATTGGAAAGCCATTCTGGGAATTGTATTTCCTGAATATGCCCCGCCTTCAAGAGCTTTTCGACCTCTGCCTCTATGATGGTCTCCTTCTCTGGCCCGAAATTAAATTTTTTCTGTTTGACTGGCTTCATATCCGGGCGAATATTGAGGCGGTATTTAGTGACCTCCGGGTCGGTCCCCACCAGGTCTTGGGGAGACCAAGTGAAAACATCCACGCTCTCTCTTAGCAGCGCCCCCAGGTCTGTCAAGACCTCTGGACTAAGTGTCGCACCCACACGGAGAGTTCGACTCTCATCGCCTGGAACGACTTCCACCAGCATCAACCCCTCCTCTCTTCTTGCCAGCTCTTGCCGTGGCTGCTCTACTTGAGCCTTTTTACTCATCCTCTACTCCTCATCATTCCGCCGAATACACTCAACATACGTCTGTCGCGATGCATAGTGATCTCCTCTCACCTCTCCAGTTCCATCCTCGGTGGGGAATTTCATCTTCATGTGAAAAACCGAGATTACAGCTTGGAACTGACTTAGGGAGGGTCGACCAAGCATGACATTGTAAGAGGATGGCGCATCTACAACCAAGAAACGAACCATCCTTGTCACCTTATAAGGCTCTTCCCCAAGGGTGACGAGGAGCCTGACCGCTCCCATTGGTTTCAGAGCTCCCCCTGCAAAGCTGATTAGAGAGGTAGTCACCTCCTCCAGCTCCACATCAAATTTCAATAGTCGGAAACAGTCGTAAAACAAGATGTCGGTAGAACTTCCGGTATCCACAAAGATCCGTCGTACATTATAATTGGCGATAGTTGCCATTATAACCAGAGCATCCATGTGCGGGGCCAAAATGCCATCACCATCTTCTGACCCGAAACAGATGTTAGGGGTAGAGGTCATTTGTCCCACATCGCGCGATTTTCGAACTAAGTCTTTCGCAGCTCTGACATAACTGTGCTGCGTCCTCTTGGAATGCTCCTCCAGCTCTCCTCAAGTGATCATCTGGATTTCCCCATGAATGACCTGGCTTGATCAGCTCGTCTCCCATCAGAGCGGCTTCTATCCTGGTCTCTCTTGCCCTGGTTAGACATGTAATAGCCCTTGTTTCCAGACCTGGCCTCTTCTCTCCTCATAAGGACGTACTCCTTCAGGTGCCCCGCCTGAACCATTCTCTCCAGTTCGTCTTTCAGATGCGTACACTCATCGGTATTGTGCCCATATTCGTTACAGAAATGGTAGAATCGATCAGGTCTTTCTTTCATGGGCTTCTGTGAGTACGTCTTGGGCCATTTCAGCTCTGGATGCCTTTCTATTGCCTGCAGAATTTTGCCTTGCGGCGTCGCTAAAGGGGTATATCTGTCGAAACGAGGTCTCCCTCAAGACAGATCTGGCCTGGGCTTCTTCACTGCTGCCCTTTCATCCATATCATACCTTTCCCTCTTCTTCTCTCCTTCCTCCTTGATTTTCAAACTTCTTCCAAATGGATATACTTCTCCTCTCTCTCCAAGAGCTCTCCAAATTTCAGAGCTGGTTTCACCACCAGCGATTGGAAAAATTCTCCTCTCCTTAGACCCTGTGCCAGAGCATTTACCAATAGCTCTTCTGACGCAGAAGGTACCTCTAACTTAGCCGTTGTAAACCTATTGATGTAGGCACGCAGGCTTTTGTTCTCTTTCTGCTTCAGGATGAAAAGTTCAAGCGGCATTTTCTGGTACTTCCTGCAGCTCGTGAACTGGTGTAGGAAGGCCGAACTGAATTCGTCAAAGTTACTGATAGAACGAGGTGGCAACTGGCTAAACCAGAGCTGCGCCGACTTGGTGAAAGTCATTGGGAAGACCCGGCACATAACAGCGTCCAAAAATTTATGCAGAGCTGCCGCGATCTCGAAGCGACTGAGATGGTCCCACGGATCCGTGGTTCCATTATACTCGAAGCCCAAGGAGCGATATGAAGCTGGTACGTCATCACGCATGACCTCCTCAGTGAAAGGGGTCCCCCGCCGCACTGGCATGGCACCAGCATTCGTCAATTTCCTCTTGAATTCTCGCACCACTTTTTGTAAACTCTGCATCTGTTCAGCCAGACCATGATTAGTCTGGCTTGAGGTCTCGCTGTCGGAGGTGGAGAAGTGCTCTTCCCTGTCCTGTAGAGGAGTCCGATCCGTGCGCTGGCCTCGAAATGGTTCAGTTCCCACCACCGGGACAGTTCGTGCCGGTGGCGTGTTGGATGGCGGCGTCGACATCTCCGCAAACTTCTTTTCCACCGCCGTCTCCACGACTTTGCCGATGAGCTTCGAGAGCTGCAAGAGGAAGGACTCTTTAAATGAACCACCAGTAGTTAGCACAGATCTACCGACTGGGGTCGGCGTAGTGCCTGGCGCGGCCACTACCGGCGGTGCTGTCTCTTCTGGCCCCGTCGCCGACGTATCTGTCGACCTGGGCATTCCCCATGGCACAACAGAACTAGGGGTTCCGCCGAGCTCTCTCACCAAGTTCCACCGTAAACCGTCTAAAGCCATAAAATAAAAAGAAAACCTCATGCCTTAGCTTGATCCCCTTCCCACAGACGGCGCCAATTATTTCAACCCAAAAAATGACCAACGTTGAGAACGCCTGGAACCTTGAACAACTTCCTGATCTGCACCACAAACACAAGTTAGAAAGGACCACCGGTGGTTTTCCGGTGGAAACCTCTCCGATGCTTAAGTCAGTAAGCGTTTGAGGTGTTTTCCAGAAAATAAGAAGGAATGCTTCAAGAGAATGACATACCTCTCTCAGATTCGGGGCTGAGATATTTATAGTTTCTCCTAATGGGGACCCCAGCCGAGATCTCGGGGGGGCACATGCCGCGAATCAAGGGCCATTTTGGCAACCAATTCTGACAAGTGGTCCCACTTGTCTCTTTGCCGGGAATCTATGAAACAGGTCTCCCCTATTCCAGGCCTTCCTTATTTCTTTCTCCTGTATTACCTCGGTATTAATATCAGTCCTGACTCTAGTCAGGTCTTCCTTGTTTCAGCTCTCTAGGATTTCAGCAGAATTCAAGGAACCAGAACTGTCGTGATCCAGCTCTTCTTTTCTTTTGTGTCTCTGCCGTCCAACAAGTCAAATCTTGCTATAATGAGAATGAGGTCTATTCCTCAAAGGACTTAACCAGGTCTTTCACCCAGACCAGGCTAAACTTTTAATCCCCGGAACTTTAGCTCAGCATAATCTTCAAGCTTTTATTGATCTCTTCCTGATAGCTAAGTCAGAGCTACCCCAAACCAGGTCTAGCATATATGATGCCCTATCAACTGGGACCACTTGTCAGAATTGGTTGCCAAGACGGCCCTTGATTCACGGCATGTGCCCACCCCCCCCCCCCGAGATCTCGGCTTGGGTCCCCATTAGGAGAAACTATAAATATCTCAACCCCAAAGCTGAGAGAGGTATGTCATTCTCTTGAAGAATTCCTTCTTATTTTCTGGAAAAACACCTCAAACGCTTACTGACTTAAGCATCGGAGAGGTTTCCACCGGAAAATCACCGGTGGTCCTTTCTAACTTGTGTTTGTGGTGCAGATCAGGAGGGTGTTCAAGGTTCCAGGCATTCTCAACGTTGGTCATTTTTTGGTTTGAAACAGTGATCATAGGAATTAGAATTATAATTTTAATTCTCGCTCTATTTATTTTCTCCAGAATAGTTAAGATGTCGAATTTATCATTGAAATGTTTGGTTGAATCGAACAAGTTGACTGGACCAAACTTTATGGATTGGTTGCGCAATCTGTGTTTAGTTCTGAGACTGGAAAAGATTGAGTATGTGTTGGATACACCTGTTCCTAAGATTCCTGATAAAACTTCTCCTGAATATGCCAAGTTTGACATGGTTATTCATGGGAAATATGAGGATGATGTAACTTCAGCACAGTGTGTAATTCTAACTGCGATGACAATAGAATTGCAGAGGCGGGCAGCATGAACACATGTTCCCTTACGAAATGTTGGAGCATTTTAAGAATCTCTATGCTTCGCAAGCTCAAACTATGGAGTATGAGCTGCTAAGATATCTCTTTAAGTTCAAGATTCATGATGGGGGTAAGGTGTCTGAGCATGTTTTGAAGATGATATGGTTGATTGAGAGGTTGGCTTCGATTGGAACGAACCCACCTGAAAATGTCTCAGTCAACTTGATCATGAATTCGCTTCCTAGTTCATTTGAAAACTTCATTGTGAATTATAATATGAACAACATGAAAGCGAAGCTTCCCGAGCTTTATAACATGCTTAAGACAAATGAGTCTTCTACATCAAAGGGCAAAGCTGTACTCATGGTGAGTACATCTGCTAGATCTAACTTGAAAGGTAAGAAAAAGCAGTGAAAGAAAACTAAGGCTGGGCCTAAGCCTACGACTTTGAAGCCGAAAGGAGGTTCTCGTAAGAAGCCAACATTGGCTAAAGATGTGTGCTTGTATTACAAAGAAAAGGTACATTGGAAGAGAGACTGTGAGAAGTGGAAAACATTAGATGTTTTCGGCTCCTCAGGTATGTTTGTCATTGAGATAAATATGTCTATTAATGACTCTTACTGCTGGGTATTTGATACCGAATTTGGCTCACACATTTGTAATAATGTGTAGGGGTCAAGTGACAGCAGGATGGTTAGACCGGAGGAAGTTTGTCTGCACATGGAAAATGGAGCAAAGGTTGCTGTCGAGCGTGTAGGGACTTACAAATTAGATTTACCCTCAGGTTATAGACTAAATTATATAATTGTTATTTTGTTCCATCGATTACGAAGAATGTTGTTTCCATTCCGATGTTATACATTGAAGGGTTTTCCTTCCATTTTGCTAATAATAATTGTTTATTTACGCATAATGGTAATGTTTATGGAAATGCTCCACTTGTGAATGGTTTATATGTTCTTGATTGTAGTCGTGAAATTCTCAATGTGCAAAACAAACATATAAATTTAAGTAATATGAATAATCCCACCTATTTATGGAATTGTAGGCTTGATCACATAAATGAAACAAGAATCGCAAGGTTAAGATAGTTAGACTATTTAACACCATTTGATTTTGAGTCTTATAGACAATGAGAATCTTGTCTCAAAGGAAAAATGACCAACAAGCCATTTTCTAGAAAGGCATACGAGCAAAAGAGGTGCTTGAGCTGGTTCATACTGATGTACGCGGACCTTTCCCTACTCAAGCTGGAGGTGGTTATTCATATTTCATTACTTTTACTGATGACTTCTCTAGGTTTGGACATGTGTATCTTCTGAAACACAAGTCAGAGGCTTTTGAGAAGTTTAAGGAGTATAAGTTAGAAGTTGAGAAACAAGTTGAAAAGAGTATTAAGACTCTTCGATCAGATTGAGGAGGAGAATACTTGAGTAAAGAGTTTCTCGATTACTTAAAACTTCATGGAGTCCAATCGCAATGGGCGCCTTCTAGAACACCACAAATGAATGGTGTTTCTGAAAGGAGAAATCGAACCTTATTAGATATGGTTAGATCCATGATTAGTTTCTCAGATCTTCCGACATACCTATGGGGGTATGCTTTACTAAACTCAATCTAAGTTCTGAATAGAGTTCCATCGAAGTCAGTAAATAAAACTCCATATGTAAAGAAGAGGCTTTACTGACAAGTTGGAATCTAAAAGTGAGAAATATTATTTTGTGGGGTATCCTGAAGAAATTCAAGAACCACAAAGTGACATGGAGGTTGAAAACTTATCTAATGACCTAGACAAGAATTTAGTGGGAGCTTCTGGTCATTCCTATGGTGAAGATTTGTCACTTAGAGGACAATCTTTAGCCAGTGGGAGCATTGATAGAATTGTTGCAGTAATGCAAAATTTATCATCTCAACCAATGGAAGACCAAGCAATGGTTGCACAACTCCCTCCTCGGGAAGTTCATGTTGATGACACTTCTGAGGAGTCTCAAAATGCTGGACCGTCCAATATAGAAGAACCATCTCATGATCAGAACACTCAAATCACTCAAACGCATGATAACCAACTTCGTAAGTCTACTAGGATTCATAGGAGACCGGAAAGACTAAACCTCCTTGTAGAGGGTCAATGTGACGTGGAAATTCTGGACGATGATGAACATAGAACTTACACTGAGGCTATGTTAGACATTGACTCAAACAGGTGGCTGGAATCCATGAAATTAGAAATGGATTCGATGTATACAAATCAAGTTTGGAACTTGGTTGACTTGCCAGTTGGGGTTAGACCCATTGGATGCAAATGGGTCTTCAATAAGAAGATCGATGCAAATGGAAAGGTACAAACCTACAAGGCTAGGTTTGTAGCAAAAGGTTATAGTCAATGAGAAGGAATTGACTATGATGAAACCTTTTCTCCAGTTTCGAAAATCAAGTCCATTAGGATTTTACTTGCTATAGCTGCATACTATGATTACCATTTGGCAGATGGATGTTAAAACCGCTTCCTCAATGGTGAATTAACCGAGGAAGTGTATATGATACAATCAGAGGGTTTTATATCTGAATCGAAACCCAAAATGGTATGCAAGCTACAAAAGTCTATTTATGGACTTAAACAAGCCTCCAGAAGTTGGAATATTTGTTTTGACAAAGCAATCGAATTGTTTGATTTTGTTAGAAACAAAGAAGATCCATGTGTTTATAGTAAATGCACTGGAGGGAGTATGGTTTTTATTATTATATATGTTGATGACATATTGATAAATGGAAATGATACCTTTGTCATGCAATCAGTAAAGGATTTGTTGTCCAGCACCTTCATGATGAAGGACTTGGGTGAAGCCTGCTATATTCTTGGAATTAGGATCTACCGGGATAGACCTAATAGAACATTGGGGCTATCACAGTCCATGTACACATATAAAGTGCTAAGACGATTCTCCATGGAAAATTCCAACAGGGGATATATTCCAATGAGTCGTGGTCTCGAGTTATCAAAGAAGGATGGTTTTTCTACTGATAAGGAACTTGAGCGCATGAAAAGGATCTCATATGCTTCAGCAATAGGATCAATCATGTATTCCATGATTTGCACAAGGCCAGATGTGGCTTATGTACTTAGCATGACTGACAGATTTCAGCAAAATCCTGGGGAAGAACGCTGGAAAGCAGTCAAGAGTATTCTTAAGTATCTTAGAATAACTAAAGAATATTTCTCAGAGTATAGTGGACAAAAGGAACTTGCAGTTACTGCTTATACTGATATTGGTTTCTAAATAGACCATGATAATCTTAAGTCATATTTGATATGCCTTCTTTTCAATGATAGGGTAGTAAGTTGGAATAGTTCCAAGCAAACTACTGCCGCTGATTCGGTAAAATGAGGCTGAGTACATTGCTGCATAAGAGGCAGCTAAAGAAGCTGTCTCGACAAACAAATTCCTAAGAAATTAGGGGTAGTTCCTAGCACTAATATCATTGTATTGTGACAACATTGGTGCTATTGCGCTAGCAAGGAACAGTTATCCACGAACTGTAACAAGCATGTACTAAGACGCTACCACTTTATCAAGGAGATAGCGGAGATAGGAGGAATTAAAATAGAGTGTGCTCAAAGTCATCATGTTCTGGGTAACATGATGAGCATTTCGTAAACCTGAATATTGGATATATAGGTGATTGGCTCTAGGCCAAGTGGGAGATTGAAAGTATGAATGTCCTAGAGACAATCAGATTTAAAGACATTATACTTGATCACAATTATTATATATATCGTAATATATATGGCATTGCATTTATTGAATTATTATTTTGGTTGTTTGTGATTATTCATATAAATGTTCCCGTAGAGTTAATGTTGTCATTGATATGGTGAGATGTCATTGATAAAACATTACTCTTAAAATAGCCACGACTAACGATTATCAAGATTGGGATATTGATAATATAATATATGTCGGGATGTGGTCTGCATCACATTTTAGAGAATGCAGTAAGTCTCACGACTGCGAATAATAGTTATTCGTGATGGACACATGGATACTTTGGAGAGTATTGGTAAACCCTACTGATAAGTTATTTATTGTATGTCTATAAACTTATCAGTGTATAAAGCGTGTGATAATCCTTCGACTTGAGGTCAATACGCACCTTATTTGCTGAGTGGTGTACTTTGACCATGACCAACGCTTGCACTCCTTTTGGGGTAGATACGGCTTGTGTTGGGTGCACCATGATGTAAATGAAGGTGGTAGTTGAGCCAAGAAAGAATTTATTCCTCGATTAGAATTTCGAGATAGATCACTCATAATCTCTATATTAGGTCGACTAAAGTCATTAGCCAATGCAAGAGACATGTTCAATATAGTAATTGAAGTATTCTATAGTTGTCAACTAATAAAGATGAGATAAATTGATTAAGCCATTGGGATAGACACTTGAATAAATCTTAAGCTTAATCGAGTGATTCGGAATGAAAGGAATTTCACCAAAGCTTTGTATAAAGGTTATAATTCGCTGAGTTCAAGTGAATGTTCTTTATATATTGAGTTCGTCCAACTAAGCCGTCTAGGAGTTTTGTTTGGATCATCATTGGATTGATGTCATATATAAAGGCATATAGGGTCACACTATATGCGATTAGTTTTCCGATTTAAGAGTGTATCAAGAAAGTATTAAATATTCAATTTAGAATTGTAATATTTAATTGTTAATACTTATGATATTAATTTCTATTTGATAGTAATTATTTAATTGAATTAAATTAGATTTGGATTTAATTATCTATGTTATATTAATAAAGGTACTTGGGCTAAAATTGTTTTGGGCCCATGTTTTGGATAATCCAACCCTTTTATGATTAGGGTTCTCTTATGTACCTATTATAAATATAACATAGAGTCATAAGTTGTATACAATGAAAATACGAGAGAGTTTTTAGAAAACATAAATCCTAATTTTTGAGATTGGGAGTTCTTGAGCTTTCGTAGGATTTCCTAACTTTCTTCACGATAGCAATACACTGGAGTTGGATCTTGCAGTCGGAGATTAATCGCGTGGATACCTTCACGATAGCAATACACTGGAGTTGGATCTTGCAGTCGGAGATTAATCGCGTGGATACCATAGTATTGAACTCGGATCTGAATTTACTGTAAGAGTTTCATGCTTTTATCTCATTTATTTATCGTATAAATATATTCGTTCAAAGGATGGATCTTTTGGATCCAAAATTTTTAAAACTTCCGCTGCACGAGCATGGTGTTTGTCTCTACGAATTCCAACATTTAGTTCATGGTATTTTGAATGAAAAGTGGTTGCTGAAGAGCATGACCAGTGTGTTTATCTTCTTGGTATTATCCAAGTAGAATTTCTTAAATCGGTATATCATCAAATAAGAGAAAGATGTTCCCGAACTATTAAACATCTATTTTGGGAAATTTAAGTTGAGCCCCAGCCCCTTAATGAAAAAGGATTGTTGAGGAAACTACTTCAAGCATGATGTCTGAGGAGTTGTTCTTTAAAGTGTTATGTTTTCAAAAAAGGGAAAGATATTCCCAAATCTATTTGACATCTATCAAGGTAAGGTAAAATGGATTTCAGTCGAGATAAATGGTGAAAGTTAATTTGCAAATCCAAGCTCAAGATGTTGTGTAATGTAGTGACTCGTTGTTGATGGTATTCCATTGTTATAGATTGGCTCTCACCTTTTATGGCCTGCAAGTGAGAGTAACTTCAGTTATATATATATATATATATATATATATATATATGGGATTAGATTCAAATGAGAACCATGTCATTATATGTGAACCTAGGGTCACTTATGGGTCTTAGATCTAATTAAATGGATAGATCAGATTTTTTGTGTATTTCCTTATTGGACTAAAAGCATTAGAATTGTCTAATAAAAGAACTACTGGTGTATATAACTGAAAATATTAATAAAGCACTGTGATTGTAAAATAAAAGCACTATTGGTATATAATAAAACCACTAGTTCGCAGGTTCGCATATAATGTCATGGTTCTATTTGAACTCACCCCAATATATATATATATATATATATATATATATATATATATATATATATATAAGATTAGGATCATGTGAGAACCAAATTCCTAGGTGGGAACTTAAGAACCGCTATATTACATTATATGTGATGCTAATTTAAATAATGCATAATGCTATTTATATTTTTATATTGCTATTTTTATACTCCCTTGATTTTTACTATTATCTTATTAGCAAGTACATGATTCATAAATAGCATCACATCCTATGTAATATAACAGGTTTCTAGATTCCCACACAGGGTTTGCTTCCCACGTGAAACCACCCATATATATATATATATGTGTGTGTGTGTGTGTGTGTGTGTGTGTGTGTGTGTGTGTGTGTGTGTGTGTGTGTGTGATTAGGACATTCACAAAGTTTTGATGAAAAATGGGATTTTCAACTTTTGGTTTCAAGCACTAATATTGAGAGTTTAACTTATATGAGAATTAGGCACTATGCTATATATAATACACTATATACGTACTACTATTTAATCATACTAGTGCTTAACCCGTGCGATGAACTAAGTGAATTAAAATGGATGGTGTAATTCATTCAATGTAAGTGTAATATTATTAATTTATTAATATATATAATAATTTAAAATACTCAGGTCACTATTATTGGTCAATATAAGCAAATTTAAATTAAACAGTTCGGATATACGCACTCCGCTAAAAAATGTTATCACAAAAATGTCAATATTACCTTTAAACCCTACACCCCCAAATACTTCATCTTCTTCAACTCTCCACCATCACTCCAGCCGCCGTCCATCACCGCCGCCACCTCCATGGCCGTCGGCTATTGAAGAATATAAAAAACCATGCACATAGAAATATATTGTCGCCGCCATGGCAGCCGTGTCATTGAAGAAAGATAAAAGAGAAAAAAATGCACTTAAAAATGTCGTTCGAATCAGATTCTCGAATATAAAATATATCAAAAAATCGATCTGAATACAAAACACATGTTTGAAGAATTGATATGTACACAAAATATATGTTCAAAAAATTAATATGAACGCCTTAGCTAAAAAGGTTGTTCGATTCTTTTTTTTCGAACAACGTTGTATTATTCGATCGAAATTCGAACACATGAGTTATATTCAAGAAACCAGATGCAAACACTCATATTTTTCATTTGTTTCTTACCCTATGCCACTCAGATCCGTCACTTACCTTTCACCACCCATCACCATTTTTTTTTTCTTCCTGTTCGACGGTGGCGACGACGGTGTGATGGGAGACGGCTAATGGCCAAAGTTGGAGTGGTGGTGAAGGGTTGGAGAAAATGATGTATATGGGTGTTGGTGGGGGTGGGGGTGATTATGGATTTTTTTTTTTTTTTTAATTGGGGTGAACTCATAAATAGATGAGGTGCGTATATCCGCGCCCTAAAACAAATCAAATGTAAATAACTCCCCATTTATATATTATGAAACAAATTTTTGCATACTACATTATAAGTCTAATTATAGTTTAATTTTTTATCATCACATGTAAATAGTTTCAAGCTCTCCCTTTAGTTAGTCACGAAATAATTATATTCGTCACGTTATTACAAATCATTGCGTGCATCTCCTTGTTTAGTCTTTGTATTTGATGTGCCCTGAATAAATCCTGGTTTGAAATCAAGACCTCGTTGGGCTAGACCTGACCGAATATCACCTGATCTGAATTAATGTTACTAAAAGTTTTGAAGTTCAGTTCAAGAAATAGAGAAGAGGATTCCTGATCTAATTCGCCCTGAACAATTTCCTGGTCTAACCACTCATAGAGGAAGAAGGGATGATATAGCGCTTTCCTGATCTAGCCTATCCTAGAAGAAGAAGGGATGACATAGCGCTTTCCAGATCTAGCCTCTCCTAGAGGAAAAATGGATGATATAGCACTTTCTTGATCTAACCTCTCCTAGAGGAAGATGGGATGATATGATCATTAGGAATAACGGCCCAAGATTCGCAGAATTCTGTTTTCGGGATCTCGAAAGGGCCCCACTTTATCAGAAACTATAAATAACTAAGCCTCAAAGCTGAGAGGTATTCAATCTCAAGCATTATTCTTGCTTTGCTGAACTGGAGATTTTACAGCTTAACTGACTTAAGCATAGGAGAGGTTTCCACCTGAAATCCTCTTGTGGTCCTTTCTAACGAGTCTTTGTTGCAGCAGGTCGGGATATTCATAAGCGGAGGAGCAATTATTTCCGGTTGTGAATTTTGGGGTGAAACAATTGACGCCGTCTGTGGGAAAAATAGGCTAAGACGTGAGAAGAAAACATGGCGTCGTACGGAATCAGGCAAAACGTTGTGGCAGAAATGGGCGGAACACCAAGTTCTGCCACACCAACGGGTGTACTAGAAGCGGCGGGACTATGGGCGGTAGCTAGACCAGGCGCAGCATAACCCCCTCCTAGTGGAACCACGCAAGCTGACAGTTGGTTGCTGAATGATTGCTTCCTAAGATAATTATCCGACCTCATCGGCAAGGCGATGGAGGTAGCTGTGGAAAGATAATTAGCCGAGCTCTCGTCTCCCCCTTCCAAGGCGGCTTAGCCACCGGAGATGGAGCCACCGTGAACAACCCAGCTCATGGTCAGAACTCCCCTCCATGAAGAAGAGGAGAGTTTCTCTGCCTCAGGAAACGAAATATCGAGCAAAACCAATCCAGGCCTCACTGAGAAGATGGAAAACCTGCAAAAAGAGGTCAGGGAGGTTAAGAGGAAGATTGTGGGCACATGCACGGTGCCAGCGTGTAGAGGTACCCCGTTCACAAAGGCGGTTATGCGCGATGATTTACCGGCTTCTTACCGGTCCATGGGCTTTGAATACAACGGAACAACAGACCCATGGGATCATCTTAGCCGATTTGAGATCGCAACTACTTTACACAAATTCTCTGATGCCGTCATGTGCAGGGTCTTTCCGATGACCTTTACGAAGTCAGCCAGCTCTGGTTCAGCCAGTTGCCTCCGCGTTCTATAAGCAACTTTGACAAATTTATCTCGGCATTCTTGCACCAATTTACCAGCTGCAGGAAGTACCAAAAAATATCGCTGGAATTATTCAGCTTGAAACAGAAAGAGAACGAATATCTGCGAGTATACATCAAACGATTCACGGATGAAAAGCTAGAGTGCCATCAGTGTTTGAGGAGCTCTTGGTTAACGCTCTGGCTCAGGGGCTCAGGAGAGGGGAATTTTTCCAATCGCTGGTCGTAAAGCCAATGCTGAAATTTGGAGAGCTCCTGGAAAGGGCAGAAAAATACATTCATCTAGAGGAGTCCTTGAAGATCAAGGAGGATGGATTAAGAGAAGGGAACAACCTGATAAGGAGAACAGGATCCCAATGAAGAAACCCAGGACTGATCTAATTGGAGGACGACCCCATTTTGATAGGTACACACCTCTGGCCACACCTCAGGGGGAGATTCTGCGGGCAATTGAGCAACACCCTGATCACAAATGGCCTAAAACTTATTCCCAGAAGCCAAGGAAAGAAAGATCTAACTGATTTTTCCGATACCATAATGAATATGGTCATGATACAGATCAGTGCCCCACCTGAAGTATGGGTAGAGAGGTTGGTGAAGGCAGGGCACCTCAAGGAGTTTGTATAGGCGATACGGGAGGACTCCAGATCTAAATCTCACAGACGAGATCGACCATAGGGAAACAAGCACAAGCTGGATAGCAGACGAAATACTGGGATAAGGAGTGACCAGACTCAAAAGATAAGGGGCGAAATCATGATGATTACGCGGGGCGAGTGGGATGAGCATTCCATGAGAACTCAGAACAATTATGTTAGCGCTGCGAATAACCTTGCACGGAAAGCGAGTGAGGTTGGGCAGTTAACACCAAACCTAAACATATGCTTAGGGTCAGAAGATGGGAATGGCATCCTGGCCCCTCACATGGATGCCTTGGTTATCACATCCACCATCGCCAACTATACCATAAGACGAATCTTTGTAGACACAGGTAGTTCGACCGATATGGTGACGCTAGGGGATGGCCCGTTTAGACAGACCAAGTCAGTGCGCTTTCTGGTAGTGGATGCACCTTCCTCGTATAATGTCATGCTAGGGAAACAATCGTTGAGTCAATTTAAAGTTCTCTATCTAGCATATGAAGTTGATGTTCCCTGCCCATGATGGAGTAGGGGAGGTCCATGGTGACCAGTACACGGCAACACGCACGTACGTAGATAGCATTCGATGCAATGAAGAAGAGGGGAGATGTAAAAGGGTAAGGATAGAGTACACCAGACCTGACCCAGTGCAGAGGGAGGGAAATTTGATGACAGTTGAGGTAGTCCCAGGAGACGACAGTCGAGTGGGGATGACCCTCAGCCCTGAAGTATTGGTGGATTTGGTAGCTCTACTTAGAAACAGCATGGATAATTTTATCTGGTCTCCCCAGGATCTGGTCGGGATAGACCCAGCAATAGCTGAGCACCATCTCAACATTAGCCCAATAGTAAAGCCGGTAAAGCAAAGAAAGCGTAACTTTGGACTGGAAAATGAAGCCATTATTGAGGCAAAGGTGGACGAATTGCTAAAGGCTAGGCATATTCAGAAAATACAGTTCCCAGAATTGCTCTCTAATGCAGTCTTAGTACCAAAATTAGAAGAGGACTTGAGGATGTGCATTGACTTCCGTGATCTAAATAAATCTTGCCCTAAAGATCAGCATCCACTGCCAAGGATATATCTACTGGTCGATTCCACATCGGGTTATAAGCTGCTGAGTATGATGGATGCCTCGCAGGGATATCACCAGATCAGGCTTGCTAGGGAAGATCAAAAGCGATTTAGTTTCATAACTCCGAAATGCACTTATTACTACGTGGTCATTTCATTTGGACTTAAAAATGCGGGTGCCACGTATCAGCGATTAGTGGACAAAATGTTCAAAAATTAGCTCGGGCGCAACATGGAAGTCTATGTGGATGATATGTTGGTTAAGAGTGTGAAATAAGCATCACATGTTGATGACTTGAAAGAAAATTTTGACACTCTAAGGAAGTATAAAATAAAGCTCAACCCTAAAAAATGCATGTTTGGGGTAAGAGCTGGAAAGTGTCTGGGATATATGGTCACGAAAAAAGGGATAGGAGCGAATCCAGAGAAGGTTAAGGCTATCATGGATATGCAGCCTCCGAAAAATTTTAAGGAGATGCAATGCTTGGCCGGACGGATAGCAGCCCTGAGCAGGTTCGTTTCACGCTCAGCGGGGAAGAGTCTGCCATTTTTTCAAGCCTTACAAAAAAGAACCCCGTTTCAGTAGGATGAAGAATGTTAGGATGCATTTCAGAAGCTGAAAGAGTACCTGGTCGGAATGTCATTGTTTACCAAACCTGTCCAAGGAGAACCCCTGGTTTTGTATTTATCTGTGGGAAAGTAAGCTGTCAGCACGGTCCTGATCAGGGAAGAAGGCAGAGTACAAAAGCTGGTATACTACTGGAGTAATGTTTGCATGATGTTGAGCTTCGGCACGTAGAGGTAGAACGAGCTATGTTAGCCCTGGTCGGGATGGCTCGTAAGATCTGTCCCTATTTACTCTCACATAACGTGGTGTTCAGAACTAACTTACCCCTAAAGGCAGTCAAGGATAAGCCGGAGGCATTGAGGCACTTGGTAAAATGGATAATCGAGCTCAGTGAGTTCGATATTAGTTTCGAGGCGCGAACACCAATTAAAGCCCAGGCACTGGTTGAATTCATGCAGGAAATCACCGGTTCTCCTGAGGAAACAAAGGAATGGATGATCTACACCGATGGCTCTATCGGTAACCTCGATTGTGGTGCAAGGATATTGTTGATAGACCCGGAAGGGGTGACCACAGAGTATGCAGTACACATGAACTACCCTCTGTCCAATAACGCGGCAGAGTATAAGGCCTTACTGAGAGGGGTCCTGATGGCAAAAGAGATAGGTCAGACCAAGTATGTGCGCGAGTAGATTCGCAACTTATATGCAAACAAATAAAAGGGGAATTTGAAACCAGGGAAGAGCATCTGCAAAGATATTTAACTCAATTTCGTGAGATGGCTAGTGGCATGAACTCTTTGACAGTGCATCAAATTCCCAGAGAAGAAAATGGCCGAGCTGCTTACTTGGCTAAGGTGTCCAATGTCAGAGGATCTCTCCTTTGGTTCCATGGCCGGCGGAAGAGCTCATGATAATGAGTTCTCCCTGCCCCTTTGCAAAATAGGGGATAGATCTGGTCGGACCTTTCCCTACTGCTCCAGTTCAGAAGAGTTTCTTGATTATCGCCATTGACTATTTCAGCAAATGGGTAGAGGCCAAAGCCCTGGCAAAAATTACGGAAGATACGGTGATGAGTTTTATATGGAAACACATATTGTGTCGATTTGGCACTCCAAGGATCCTGGTCTCAGATAATGGCACACAGTTTATGGGAGCTAAGATCAGAGCCTGGTGAACTAAGATGAAGATAGACCAACACTTCACATCTGTTTATCATCCTCAGGCGAATGGTCAATTCGAAATGACCAATCGCATTTTGTTGCAAGGGATCAAGGCATGCCTTGACAGGTCAGGCGGCAAAATGGGTAGAGGAGCTTAGTTTAATCCTCTGGGACTATCGCACTAATCCCAAAGAGAGTACAGGAGAAACCCCAGTTAGCCTGGTATATGGCATGGACGTTGTTATCCCCGCTGAAATAGGTCTGGAAACTCATCGGATCCAAAGCTTCAATACGAATCAGAATGAATTATTAATACAGGATGCATTGGGTTTGGTTGAGGAAAAGAGAGAGCGTACAGCCGTTAGGATGGAACACATGAGAGGATGAGTTCGAGCGGCGTATAACAAAATAGTAATAAAGAGATGTTTTCAAGTGGGAGATCTGGTGCTGCGCAAAGCTGACCTAGGAAAAGCCAAGGGAAAACAGGATACCACTTGGCATTGACCATTTAATATCACAAGAGTTTTGGCAAGCAGAGCTTATGAGTTAGAACAAATGGACGGAGTCGAAGTACCCCGAGCGTGGAATGTGTCAAAATGACAAAAATATTATGTGTAAGATTATTTTATGAAACTTATTTATATAATGGTGATTTGAATTTATCCATTGCGAGCTGACCTGATGGTCAATAAAATTTTAAAGACAGGATTGGCTAAGGGTGGATGCCCCATTTTTTCCTGACCTGATTGTCAGTAAAGCCAGGATTGGCTAAAGGCGGATGTCCCATTTTTCCCGACCTGATTTTCAGTAAAGCCAGGACTGTCTAAGGGCGGATGCCCCATTTTTCCTGACCTGATTGTCAGTAAAGCCAGGATTGGCTAAGGGCGGATGCCCCAATTTTCCTGACCTGATTGTCAGTAAAGCCAGGATTGGCTAAAGGGCTATCTTGAGAAGCCAGACCTAATTATTGGCAAGGGTTTTTGCCCGAAAAGGATAATTTGCTAAACTTAAGGCTAAGATTACACGGGAAAAATAAAAATGGAAAAACACCTATGCCATCTCTCATAACAAAGATTGGTGAGTTTGATTAAAGCATAAGAAACAGGAAAAAGGGAATGCATACAGAAACAACAAAAATCCGGAAAATACATCAAAAACGGAAATTAAAGCTAGCCATGGGAAGAAGGAGCCCTCTTTTCAGAAGCCAGAATCCGGCGAATATGTCACAGCTCGCGCTCGGTTTCATGGAGGCGCTGACAATACCTATCCGCCTGCCCGGAAACAGCATGTGCCTCGCTAGTAGTGGTGGTCAGCTGACATACCGATTTGAGTAAATCGGCCTTCTCCTCCTCCAATTGGCGGTTGAGTGGCGGAGCTTAGCCCATTCACGCTTGTAATAGCGTTTCTTCTGCCTTTTCCTGTACGAAAGCCTGCATATTTGAGAAAACTTTTCGCGAAGAATAGAAAGTTTCTCGAAAAGTTTGAAGTTCTCAGTGAAAAGTGAGAGGTTTTTTCTCTTTGCAGTATCAATTTCTTCAAGCAAAGAGGAAGAAGCCATAATGAAATGCCTAAAAGGAAAGCACGTATATAAAGAAAAGCAAAGCACATGATCAAGAGAAAATAGTACTAAGGTTTCCTTAAATCAAGGAAACCCTAAAAATTACTAAATGACAAGTTATTCAGTTACAGGCAAAAGTGTGCAAAAGATAGATCAACCACACAGGCAAAACAAACAGATCTATCTATGGGAAAAGCAGGCTGGTCCACGGCATCCTCCGCAGACAGGTCCCCAGGAGCTGCCCCACCAGGCAGCTCACCCATACCGGCAAAGGTTGGGGAGGGAGTAGATGCAAGAAGGGCAAGATTTATGGCCTGGTCTTGTTGAAGCAGCTCTGGGACCGAGGCAGGAGCATGGAAAGCAGTGAGGACATGCTCAGCAAAATCGTGAGCATCTAGCCTGTGCAGGTGATCCTGCTCTGGAACGTAAGAGAATGAGGTGGGCTCAGACAGTTTTTTGAGCGGCTCTGCTCGGTTAAAAGGAAGAGCGGGCTGATCCTTGACCCATTTGGCCTGGGCGTCCAGACCGAAGTGATAATACACCTCGGCCTCGGGAATGAGCAATTGATAAAGCTCTTCAGATCCAGAAAGACTCGAAGAGTAAACTCCCTGGATAACTATATCAACCTCAGCCCCTCCTCGGAGTTAAGGAACTTCGTTTTTCCCTCCTCGCGCGCCTGAGACAGGGCCTCATCCACCAGACTCCGAGCCTCAGCCAAGGCCTCGTCGCGCGCCTCAGCTCTGGCCACCTCTAGAACTTATTTCTCAGCCTTCTTCATCTCCGCTAGCCCCAACTTAAGCCTCTTCAGCTCGGCCCCCATTTCTTTGCACAAATTATACAACCTCCTCTCCTTCTCTTACAATTTTTATGCTCTTTTACCAGATCGGCATTCATCATGGAGCCTCTAGCCCTGGCCACTAGAATGGACCTCTTGGCTACCGCCTAAAGGAGAAGAAGAAAAAGTTAAAAGGGTATAGGAAAAAAGAGGCGAAGGAAAAAGAGAGGACGAGGGAAGAAAATCACCCTATCTTCATTCTGACACAGAGACTCGATAAGTTCAGGATCAGACCACTTCTCCAAAGTGCCTCGGTCAGCGTTAGTGTATTGTCCCTGGATGAACTGAACTGCTACTGCCCCGGAGTACTTCAGGACGGATGTGTTGGTGAACCAGGTAGCATTGGGGTTGGCTACCTTGACCCCAGAAATGGATGCTCCATCCTTACCAGTACGGGCCCTTTTCACGGGTGGGCAAGTCCTCTCCTCTCAAGAATCGGAGGGGATGATCACCTCAACATCTGGATGGGGAAGGTCCTTGTAAGTTCCTGATCCTCCCATTTCCGCCGAAGGAAGCCCTGCCTCTGGAGGTCGCTGTTCCAAGGCTGTCGCTGCTTCCCTCTGACGTGCGGCGATTATCCTTTGCATCATATTTGCTACAAAAAAAAGGAGAGAGAGAAAAACCAATCAACTCATCATGAGACGCAAGTCAACCGAATAAACAAATGAGAGATGACAAGGCAGGAAAAGTTTCTTTACCAATATCTCGGGTTAAAGGACTCGTCTCCTCTCGGTTGTTGAAAAAATCTAGAACAGGTGGAAGAAGAAGTTGGGAGAGATGGAGAACGTTCTCATTCAAATTCGAAATTATTTTTTGTATCCGAAGAGATCTTTCCCCTACGGATAGATGTGGCTGGGTAGGCAACTGCTCAATGGACTTGGGAGGAAATCCCCCGTCCCCTGAGTAGTGCACAAAGAAAAACTTCCTCCTCCAAGCTTTGTTCGAGGAATGGATGTCGGTAAGAAAATGAACTCCAGCTCTGGCAAACAAATAGATGTAACGAGGGGAACAGTTCTTGGACTGGAAGAGTTGGTAAAATGTTTGGGATGTAGGACCGAGACCAGCATATCGCATGGACAAGTTATAGCCTATAATAATCCTAAATGAGTTGGGAACCAGCTGGTGCACCGGGATTTTATACAACCGGGCCATTTCTAGTATTAAAGGGTTTACCAGAAGGCGCAACCCCGCTTGAAATTGGTCAACAAAGAATGTCAAGTTGTCGGCCGGCGCTTGATACGCCATCATGCCGCCTCGAGGGTCGACAGAAGATATTTCCTCAGTCACATGATACTTATACCTTAACTTCTCTACGGTTCTATCATTAAGAATGAAACAGATATAAAGTCGGTCGGGGATATATGGGGGATATTCAAAGGATGACGGTGATGAGGGGACTGATGGTGCGGGGGAGGGGGTTGCAGTAATCGAGTCGTCGGAGGAGAAAGATGATTGCGTAGACATTATTGGAAGAGAAAAGAGATCGGAGAAGTACCTGGTAATGGATGTGATCGGAATATGCTGGACTCAAGAGAGTATTGAACCGCTATTTTGGAGAGGAAGGTAGAGAGCGAAAGCGTCCGATTAATTGAGAATGTGAAAAGTAAAAGAAGAAGAATAAAACCGCGAGGGAAAAAGTAAAAGGAATTTTTTAAAAACGAATTTCGAGGAAAAAGTGAGATTTTGATGGGATTCCCGCACTTAATGTCTGTCAGAGGAACAATACCCAAAGAGACGTTATGGGATTATAATCATCGCTGACATGTCAAAGGAACAATACCCAAAGAGATGTGCTAGGGTTTGTAACCGTTGCTGAATATGAAACGTTACAAATAGCCCTAATGATTCGACCTGATCAAAGAGGCAGATTTTTTGGGGTTTGTACAGATACGGGACTCAGAAAGGCATGGGGGGCTCCAATTGACACGGGGTAAACCCTAAAGGCATACAAATCTAACCCAACCATTAGGAGGGGGGGAGGGGGACTGGTTGATGTGCCCTGAATAAATCCTGGTTTGAAATCCAGAGCTGGTTGGGCTAGACCTGATCGAATATCACCCTGATTTGAATTAATGTTACTAAAAGTTGTGAAGTTCAGTTCAAGAAACAGAGAAGAGGATTCCTGATCTAATTCGCCATGAACACTTTCCTGGTCTAACCTCTCATAGAGGAATACTGGATGATATAGCGCTTTCCTGATCTAGCCTATCCTAGAGGAAGAAGGGATGATATAGCGCTTTCCTGATCTATCCTCTCCTAGAGGAAGAAGGGATGATATAGCACTTTCCTGATCTAACCTCTCCTAAAGGAAGAGGGGATGATCTGATCATTATGAATAACAGCCCGAGATTCACGGAATTCTATTTCTGGGATCTCGGAAGAGCCCAACTTTTCAATTACACGCTCTTTCTAACGTGTCTTTGTTGCAGAAGGTCGTGATATTCATAAGCGGAGTAGCAATTTTTTCCGGTTGTGAATTTAGGGGTGAAACAGTATTCAAAGACAAAGTGAAGATCTTATAAATAACTTTCGTCTTTTCTAATTAAGGGTACCCGTTGTATTTGTTTGTCAATGGGTACCCCCAAAGTTTATCATTAGTCATAATTTAATCACGTTAATTTTTTTGAGTACAACTGAGTAATCTACTTGTACTTTAGAATTTGTTTTATTATTTATTTTAGAGATAATTATATCAACATAACTGTACAATTACTAAACCAACCTTTAACCAATAAAAATATAATACTTCTAATATAAATTTGAAAAAATTATAAAATCAACTAAATAAATACAAAAGTTGTATTTAAAATATAAATACATATTAATAAATTAAAATTAAAAACTTTCCTGAAAAATCCTATATATTATAAATAATATAAAATAAATCCTAAAATATTTCAAAATTAGATTAAAATATTATGAATTCTAAATAATATTTAATAATAAGAAAAATATAGAAATGTTATAAAATAATAATATAATACATAAAAAATATGGAATAAGTTAAATATATATATATATATAAGAAATATATTTTATATACAAATATTTATAAAAAAAAATCTAAAAATAGAAAAATCACGAATAAATCTTATTTCACAATAATTTTATAGAATTAATTGAAAATAATTTAAATACAGAATAATAATTTACTAAAACTTAAATGTAACAAAAA
>BMAC01000669.1:757726-784707 GCA_014905375.1 Phtheirospermum japonicum
TAATTTACTAAAACTTAAATGTAACAAAAACAAACTTAAAATTCTATAAATAATAAAATAAATAAGAGAAAATTATGAATTCAGTTAAATAAATACGACATATGTGTATTAAGTCTAAATTATTATTAATAATTTTTGACAATGTTTGCTATTTCATCGTACAGATACAAACATAAAACAATACAAAAACATAAGACATGTTTTCTCAATTATTAGGGTATATAAAGAAAGTGGGAAAATTATACAAATAAATATTTTGATAGGGTTCACTTTTCAAATTATCAGAGTATAGAAGTAAACAGGAAACAATACAAAAGCATAACACATGTTTTCCCATTTTTTAAGTATAAAAACAAGTTTGAAGTAATATAAAAACGGCAATTTATTGGGTGCACCTGGGTGCACCTTGCTAGGTGCACCCTGCAAAAACTTATTATCATTCAATTATACGTGATGATATATGACAGTTATACGTGATAATATATGGTAGTTATACGTGATGATATGTGACAAAAATTTAGAGTTTGGGGTTTACTTTTCCATTTTAGGGTTTAATTTTTTATTTTAAGGTTTAGTTTTTTATTTTTTATTTAATTTTCCATTTTAGGGCCCCGACAAAAATCTATCATTCCACCAGTTATATGTGATTATATGTGTTAATTATATGTGATGATATGTGGCAGTTATATGTGATGATATATGATAGAAATTTAGGATTTAGAGTTTAATATTCAACTTCATGGTTTAGTTTTTCATTTTATGGATTAATTCTCCATTTTTAAGTTTACTTTTTTGTTTTAGTTTTTTTTTTAATCTTAGAATTTTAAATTTTAGATTTAGAATTTCAATTATTTGTGATGATATGTACCAGTTATATGTGATGATATATTTCAGTTATATGCAATGATAAATTAAATTACAGGGTGCACCTTGCAAGGTGCACCTGGGTCCATGGTATACTCTCTCTATAGAAACAAGGTGTAATTTTGGAAATTTTAGATATTTTTGGAAAAGAGAAAAATGTAAAATTTATGTATATTTAGGATAAAAGCGTAAAATGTCTTTTTTTCAAAAAAGTTGATTATGTTTATCCTTATCTCTAAAAAATACCTAACTATTTTTTTCTTAAGTAGGTCTCCTGTGTGACAGACACGTGGGTGCTCTACAATGTAACGGAGCCCAAACCTGCCCAAATTCAAACCCATTTAAGAATTTCGGGTTTCATATGAATTTTTTTCCTTTCATCTCCTCCACTCTATTTCACTCCCCTGGCCACCCCAAAACTGAAAACATGTTTTCCAAAACCCCCAGCTCTTTTCCGCCAAACCCGAACCAACTCCGTCCACTCCAGATCCAGTCATCACCATCACCGAAACCAGCCACATCCTGACTTTCAAAAGTCCCGAACTGATGTGACTACCGTGTCAAGATAGAAAGAAGACAAGGAGGAGAGAAGTTTCCTCCCAAGGCCTAGCCTCACCAATTTCTCAGCTACCGTCGTCTGCCTCCTGCACACGACCGGAAAATCGTAGCACCTATCAACATCCCATCGCTACTTCCAAAACAAAACCACACCGCCACGAGTTCGTCAATATCAGTCGCCTTACAATTCAATCCCATCACCATCTTGGCCTTGTCAGTCGTCTCCGGAGAGGATGATCTAATCGCCGATTGATGCTGCCATTGGAGCCGGAGTCCGAGCCGTTACTTTGGAGAGGAGGTCGTCATGCCTTCAACCGCTGCTTGCCGATGGCCCACTGCCGTAGAGAGGAGAACGCCATGGTGGTTGCCGTCTTCCGACGCTGCCACCAATTGCCGGTCCATCACCATCGAAGAAGTGAGGAGGATTGTCGGTTAATTTGGGTATTTACGACTTTGGGGAAGAAAATGAAAACGGGATTTTAGATATATTTCTCAAAACTCCCAGATATTATAGATTGACCCCAATAGTTTAAAATTCTGTTTGACTTTGCCCCATTATGTTCAAAACTCCCATTCAGGCTCTCAAGTTTTCAAATTATGAGTTATCTTCGATACTATTCCAATAAGACTTGTCACTTTTCCACTAAATAGCGTCACTTTTACATTAATGTAAAAGTGATAGTTTTTAGTGCAAAAGTGAGTTTTATTGGGAAAGTGTCACATTTTAGAGAAAATTTGATATTATAAATAATTGATTACAATTAATGTGTAAAAGTGAAACTTTGAAAATGACAATATTAAGTGGAAAATTGACAAATCTTGGTGAAAAGGTGACAATATTAAGTGAAAAAAGGACGCATTTTCGTGCAGACTATTATTTTTATTTATAAAGTGACAGTATTATAACTTGACTACTATAATTTGTGTAGCAACTCTTTTTCTGCAAAAAAATCAAAAGTGAAACTTTTTTGGACAAAAGTGACATATTTTGGTGCAAATGTGAAAGTTTTTTACAGGAAAAAAAACCCAAAAAATAACGATTACTATCAACTATTACAAAGTGACACTTTTTATTTACAAAGTGACATTAATATCGTAAGAAGTGACAGTATCATAACTTGATTACTATAATTTGTGTAGCAACTCTTTTTCTGCAAAAAATCAAAAGTGACACTTTTTTGGACAAAAGTGACATATTTTTGTGCAAATGTGACAGTTTTTTACAGAAAAAAATAACGATTACTAAAATGACACTTTTTATTTATAAAGTGACAGTATTATAACTTGACTACTATAATTTATGTAGAAACTCTTTTTTTGAAAAACTCAAAAGTGACACTTTTTTGGACAAAAGTGACATATTGTGGTGCAAAAAAAAAACATTTTTTTTTACAGGAAAAAAAAACAAAAAACAACGATTACTATCCACTATTAGAAAGTGAAACTTCTAATTTATAAAGTGACAGTAATATCTTAAGAAGTGACAGTATTATAACTTGACTAAAATAAAGCATAAATCTAATAACTTAACTAATTTTCAATAGCACCTGCAAAACAAATTCACTTACATCCAAGACAAGTAAGCATAAGAGTGACACTATTCTACGAAAAGTGACAATTCTTGGATAAAAGACAAACAACGAAAATAAACAATAATTAACGAATAGTTGTTCTAGAATAAAGCATAAAATCTAAATCAGATAATTGTTCTCAAAATAGCACTTGCAACACTTCTCGATTTACAATCTACTACCATTGGCTTCCAAGACACGTTAGCAACAAAAGTGACACTTTTCTCAATAAATGTGACACTTTTCTCTATAAAAGTGACAATATTAAGTAAAAAAGGTGACACATTTGAGTACGCAAGTTTCGATATTTCTTTATATAGAGTTCACAATAAATAAATCTTATAATATGCAAAAGTGACACTTTTTATTGTAAAGGTGACAGTTTTTAGTGAAAAAGTGACAATATTTCTGCAGAAATAAAATATAAATATTCGGAAAACCAAATTTCCAGTACAAATAAAACACAAAGAATTATGAGTTTCAAAACACAAGCATTTGTGGACTTATTCAAGTGAACACAAAGAATTCTGAATATAATAAACACTTAAACAATGCAAAAAATCATGATTTATATTCACATTATAAAAAAGCTGCAAGCAGTGTTTCAAGAAAAAGAATAAGTGAAAAACAAATATTGACGTATTCCGACCGCTACACCGACTATACCGACGACTACATAAACAAACACTATGAAATTGGAATGTTTAAGCTTCTTCATCTTCTGATTTAAATCCTCGAGTTAAATCAAGCGCTCTTTAGAAAACCGAGATTTCCAAAACCACCTCAAGTTCTCCTTTTCTCTTTTTGGTCCCCAATTCTTTATTCTTATGATCACACCGCTTCTTAAGTTGTGCGATCAGAGCAAAATAAATCCTCTTCTCGTGCACATATCCCTGCAAATTGGCATCACATTTCTATTAAGAAATGACCCACAACAGATTCAACCTTAAGATGGTCGAACGAATAATCTCGACCCATAACACACATACATTAAAACATTATACAACAAATTGCAAATATTTTGGAAAATTTGAGCATTAATTAAGCTGGAAAATAGCTTCATATAGGAGATGGAGTGTGGGTGGTTGAGTGGAATAGATATCTAACTACATTTATCCATTGCCTAAAGAACTTTATTATATAGCTTGTAATCCAAAAGTCCCGTGCAATAAAGCTTATTACAAAATACCCCAATTATCTTCAAAATTACAAATATCTCCTTAAGGTGTTACAAAAACTCCTTAAAGTAAATAGTAAATACCCCACTCTCGACTTGAAGGTGTAATTTTTGTAGAATAGATTAATAATGATGAAATATAACAGGGTTATTTAGTTATTAGGCTAAATCTCATGTAGGTTTTATATTTATCCAATAAACATTAGCCCAACAAGATTCTTACGAAATGTGATGCAGAACAAGAGTTAACTATAACAAGATAACTTACAAAAAATCACAAAAGCTACAAAATATGAAATGCCAAAAACACTCACGTGATAATATATAGAAATTGCCATTAATAGATATTAAGAATCAAAATTACCTACTAATATCCTAGATCATCAGTCTTCTACCGAGACAACAAGAAGCTAAGATAGTCTCGTTCTTTGGGTTCCATCCAACCTGGAACACCTCTTCCCTATTGTGAAGTAAAAGCAAAATAAAGTCTACAATTTTGGTTGACCAAGTTTTTGAAACATATATTCGGAAATTATCCCTGAAAAAGCTACAACTACGAAAGATTGCCTACAGAAGTAGGGATTTATGAACACTATCCTATGAGCTAAATTTCTCCACCAAAAAAAAAACATAAGTTACTTTCCCAAAATCTTGAAGAGAAATTAAATTACAAGAAAAATTAAAGAAAGGGGAAATAAAAAAGGTTTGAGCCTTACAAAAATGTTTGTCGATAATAGGAGTAGTGGTGGTGGACTGGCGGAGCCGTAGAAGAGAGTTGGCCACAGAATGGTGAAGGCAGAGGCTCAATTTAGAGATTGTAGATTAAAACTATGAACGGGATCCTACAGTTCTCCGGCTAGACGAGTCGAATCGCGACGCAATGGCGAGGATTTTTTCCGAAATACACTTATATTCTCCGGCGAGGCAAATCCGGCGACAATGTTTTTTTGAAAATCGAACGTGAACCCTAAACTTTTTTTTAGAAAATCAAACAAAAATTTGAAGAAGGAAAACGGATAAAGTGGATAAAGGTTGGGGCTTTGCGTAGCTTTGAGCGACGTTTGGCCGAGATTTTCTGTTCTATGGTCAGGATTTCCAGCAGCGAGGATGGAGTTTTGATGGGGCAGAGAAATGGTCGAGGAAAGAGATGTGAGTTTTCCACAATTTTTTTTCTTTTATATGGGATCCAGTTTGGTGGGTCGGATCTGGGTTTGGGGCGGGTTTTGATTTCGTCATACGATAGAAAATCCACGTGGCCATCACATTTAAGTTTTTGGCTTTTTTCTTTTCTAAAAAAAAAAGATTAGACCTATCAACATGCACACAAAGTATAATATAATTATATAAATAATCAAAGAATAATTTACCTCAATTTCAGATAGAAGTATTGATGTCATATTAGAAATAAAGGTGTAAATTCAAATCTCTCAAAATGTATGCAAAGACTTGCGTTAGTCCAGATTGACGGGTCATGACCCGTTAGGCCATCTGACCCGATACTATAATGTATTTATTTTTGAACTATGATTTAAATATATGACCCGTGTTATGATGTATTGATTTTTGTATTATGATGTATTGATTTTTTACTATAATGTATTAAATTTTATACTACAATGTAGCGGTATAAGATTTTGGCCTAATGGATGATCCGTTAGTTTGGCCTAACAAGAGTCTTTTCCCAATATGTATATTGTCCATTGCAAAGAGTCATGTAAAAAAATGTTAAAGGCGAAAAAACTTAATAATATATATTTTTTGTTAAGAAAACCTTTTATGTTGAAGGAAAACCATAATTAGTGTGCCTTTGTCAACAAGTAACTGATGATGGACAATTTAGGTATTTGTTATCCTTATGTATTATAGAAACATGTAATTGATACCCTATATAAAGGGAGTCTTTGATGAATAAGAGAACCCTAATTTCTACTGCCTCCATCGTCTCTCCTTTGTGTCTCATTCTATTATGCTTTTCCTTTTACACGTTATCAGCACGAAACTCTAACCTATTGAGAGTGATCGAGAATAAGCCTCCATACCATATACACAATTTTTCGTGGGTCAAGTTTCTAACTGCGTTATATGTTTAAATAATCGGTTTCTAGAGTTTCAGCCATTGGATCGAGCTCAAGTTTTTACAGAACCTTAAATACATTTTGAATTACGTTCTGAACAGTGGAGATCATATTCGAAAATACGAGAAAATATATATATAATTTCGTTTTGAATTACGTTCTGTGCAGTATATTTTCAAAACACGATTTCTCACGATCGAACCGTTGGATCAAGCCAAAATTTGTATATACTATTCCAAACATATTCAAGTCTAATATGGATGGTGAGGATTCGAAAAAAATATCTACATAATTTGATAATGAATTTTAAGCAAAGCTGATCCTATTTTCCTTATTAAATTTGAACGGTGGAGATCGGGTTTGAAGGTCTATGTCATTAGAAACATATCGTGGACAAACATATTGCAAAAGAAGAATTAGGAAAGAATCATGACTTTCCTTCAAGGTAACTCGAATTACCTTATTATTAATACAAATAATAAATATTTGTTTATATGGATATATGTCATGATATGTATTATTGTGCATTCTTACACAAAGGTATATGTATATATGTTACCTATGATTATATACATGTGATATTATGTACAATATTGACAAACAAGAAATTTTGCAATACTTTTATGATATTCATAGAGTACATAATATATTATCACTTATGCTTTTAGATGGTTTCTTATTTAGATATCGTAAATAGAGTTATTTACATGATTAGATGAAAGATTGATCATGATTTTACCAATATGTCATGTATGTTGATCATGAATTTCGATGAATTGATAGATTCATGTATGTTTGTAATTCTCTTCAAGTTGATTTTATGATAAGGAAATTCTTATATAATCACATGTTACAATATATATTACTTATGATTATATACATGTGATTCATGTATGTTGGTAATTCTTATACTTTATTCTTCATAATACCAATGTTAGACCTCTGGATAAGGAAATCTCTTGAGGCTAACTACGATCGATATGAATAGTGAAAATAACTATGTGGGAAGAATGAACCGCAAGGTAAGATATGTAAGAGTTTGTGATATTTATTGGTCATGGTAGAAGTCATGGAGGTTATCTCAATAACTTTGCTTAGTCAATGGATATCCTCTATTTTGATTGATGAAATTTGTTTGTTTCTTACTTTACAAAGAACTTATAAAAGTATAATCAATCATTCATATTAAACTATTGTATTTGGTCTTAAAGTTTATTTTGAGTTAGATTTATGTGATATGTCCTGATTAATTATTTATGGCTTTTGGTAAATTTTTCATGTCATTCTAAAGCATTGAATGTTATTGAGTTTATTTACCACACATTCACATGAAAGGTTCATGAGTAAACTATTAAGATGTAATGTAACATATCTAGCAGATAATGTAAAATATTAGAATGAAAAGTATTTCGTTCAAATATCTCTGAAGAATGTGAAAATCTGTCGAGGAATAGACAATTATTCACTGAACTGATATTTATATGTGACACAATCTTGATGCTTAGTGGCACATTGATTAAACACACAAAAGCTCAGTATGGACCAAGAGTAAAATGAACCTTGTTCAGTTTGATGATATTCATGTTGATGATTATCACTAAGAAGTACATTATGAGAATGGAACTATACTTTTAATTTATGGTTTTAGAGTGATTCTAGTAATTTTACTTTACTACTTTTTTATTATTGAATCATAAAATATGACCAATAATGAACTTTTGGACACTGACTCATTCAAGTTTTGACATGACTGGCATGGATTCTTTGGTCGTCGTGATATGCTTGTCCATAGTATAAGAAATTAACATGGACATCTTTCATGCAAAGTATAGTATCGAACTAATGTTGTTCAACTACAGCTAGTGCATTCTAAAGTACTATGAGCACTACATACATTCATATCTCAAAGATACATCACTCATTTTTTCAAAACTTGTTCATTAGCAAAATTGTATGATTGAGACTTGCATATGCTAAAGATAAAAAGTTTAATATCTCATTCTTATAATTGATAATATGTGATACATGTGGACATAACCATTCAGAATACGGATCATTCAAGTATTGTATAGTTTCGATCGATACTTCGGCACGTATTGTCCATAAAAATATTGCATTTGCAAAACTTCTAGCACATTTAATATAATTGAGGACTCACCACCCTTATAAAGGACTCAAGCTCATAATGCTAGAGAGTTTCCATTATAAGTACTTGATGTCTATTGCATTTTAATAAAAATCGATGTATTAGATCTTGTACCCTAATGTGCATATATAATAAGTTCTCAAAGAAGACACCATCACAAGGAATAAAGATGGTGACTAAGACAATATTTATGCGCACTCATTTGTCTTTACACAGGGTTATGCAATATTGCACGCAACTCTTACTTATTCTTTTATGAACCCCTGCTAACCAGATATTTTGCGTACCAGTTGGTAACTGGATATAAACCTGATAATTCATATCTACGCATATTTGATTTAGCAGTATATGTGCCTATTGAGCACCCACAGCGCATTCATATGGGTTTCTAAAGATGATTAAGTATTTATGTTGGATATGAATATCTAACAGTCATCCACTATTTGAAACATTTGACAGACAATCTCTTTACCGCTAAATTAGCGAATTTGTCACACTAATGATATAGTCTTCCTGTCGTTAGGGGGAGATAAAAAAAAGTATTTTCTAATGGAACGATAGGAATAGTTTCATACTATGCCTCATTATGATCCCCACATTTCACAATGTAACGTGAAAGAAAACTAAAGTGAACAATTGATCTTCAAATTATAGAAGACTCAATTTCCAAAGTGACGAGATCATATATATACAAGCTGCAAATGTGTCTGCAAGGTTAAAAGTCCCTGTAAATGGCACAATGTCGCAAATTAAGACATTGCAACCATACTTAGTGGATGTGTGGTTGAGGTAGTGACTCCCAAAAGGAACAGGGGGAGGTCACTTGGTTCAATCAATACTCGCCAAAGGAATAAGAGGGAATGTATGGCACAACTTCAATTGATCATCAATGAAGATAATAAGTCTCATGAGATTATCTCTAATTATACTAATATCCATGAATCATTACTAGAGGACGCTCCGAAGTTTAATATGATTCCAGAGAATAATAAAATCTCAATGTACAATGAGAGTTTAATAAGTTTATGGAAAGAATTTTCATACACATTGATGATATATACATTGTTGCTCAAAGAATCATAGAGCACAATAGTATCGAACCACGCACTATTGAAATATCAATGTAGAGCAAATTGACCTAAATGTAAAGAATCAATCCAGGTAGAACTAAATTCACTGACAACAAGGTACGTATTTGGTTTGGTAATGCTAACCTCACCAAGTGTAAAGCATGTAGGACATAAACAAAGTTTTGTCAGAAAGCGCAATGAGAAAAATAAAGCCATGAGATGAAAATCTATACTAGAAGCACAAAGTTTCTCAATACGCTCTGGAATTGACTATGGGGATATGTATTCTCTCATAATAGATGTTATAATTCCAAAGAACTGAGAATGCATCTTATACCTGTGGTTACATCATATTTCTATGGGGATCATGATTTAGAGATATATACGAAAGTGCTTGCTGGCCTTTCATTGCCAAGGCAAGTGACTCTAAGCCACAGAGTGCATTTGCAATAAAATCAAAACACTCACTTTATGGATTGAAACAATCCAGATGGATGTTGTATAACCGTCTAAGTGACTACTTGATTGGGAAAGAATAATTTGTGCCCTTGCGTATTCATATATAAAATAAGTTTCAAATTTGCGATTATGATTGTATATGTCGATGAAAGGAACATAATATACACTCTTAATGAAATAAGAGATATTGCTAGTTATTTCAAATTTTAATTTGAGATAATGCATCATGGGAAAACTCGGTCATGTTAGGGCTTTAAACTAAAACCGAGTTTGTGGAATACTAAATTCTATAGTTTGCATATATCCAAAAGATGATCAGGCAATTAAATATGGATAAGTGTAATATATTAGCACTCCTATGATTGGTCAAAGAGAAGATATAAGGAAATATCAATTTCGTCAATGGAATGACGAAGAACTCGTGGGAGCTGAAATTCTCTACCTACGTACAATAAGCGTATTATAGTATCATTACTAATACACTTTACCAAATATTATTTTCTCAAAATTGTTATCTTTAATTAACTCAAGAAAGCGAAATGTCACTGGAATGGAATCAAAATGTAGTTTGATACCTAAAAGAAACCATTGACGCGAGTTTATTTTTTCCCATTCATAAATATAATTGGGAATGCAATTGGTCTTGTAATCCCTATAGAAAATGTTGAGTTTACTTCCTACTGTGAAACACCAAATAGTATCATTGATGTTGGTTACTCATTCGATCCATGTAAAGAGATCATTATCATACATGTAGTAGTTCACGAGTATCTATGATAAATGTTATGATCATTCATATATCTGATGATAGTGGCTTGAACTCTATCACTGAAGAAACTGTGATAATATTAGTAATATCCCCACAACTCTTCTACAACCAATAACTATGTGCTTTCTCAAAAATCAAGTAAATTGAGGAAGTGGAGACTTCCAAAGTTCTCTTGATAGATGTACATATTAGAGAGAGGTGTACACTTTAGGGGAGTCTCAACATAGGTGTGTTGTACTCTTTTTCCTTAGACCAAGTTTTATTTTTCCCATTGGGTTTTGCTACTTGGCAAGGTTTTAACGAGGCAACAATAAAATACCATTTCACCTTTCAATTTGGCACAAGGGGGAGTGTTGAAGGAAAAACACAATTAGTGTGCCTTCGTCAACAAGTAACTGATGATGGACAATTTAGATATTTGTTATCCTTATATATTATGGAAACATGTAATTGATACCCTATATAAAAGGAGTCTTTGATGAATAAGAGAAACCTAATTTATACTGTCTCCATCGTCTCTCCTTT
Organism: Phtheirospermum japonicum; assembly: GCA_014905375.1. NCBI lineage: Eukaryota > Viridiplantae > Streptophyta > Magnoliopsida > Lamiales > Orobanchaceae > Phtheirospermum > Phtheirospermum japonicum. The sequence goes on from BMAC01000669.1 coordinate 768,941, forward strand.
GTGTCTCCTTTTATTATGCTTTTCCTTTTACATTTTACTATTTTTACTGAATAATGGTTTTAGCCCAAGACTCTATAAATGGAACATTGTTTCTAACGGCTAATCACTAATATTCTAAATTAAATTTGCACAAAAGTAACGATAATCATTTATTAAGATGATCGGGAGAAAACAAATTGAATAGAATAAGATAAAAATTGTAACAAATAGTGATTTTACTTTCACAGACTAGTTAGTTTAATCGTTGAAAGCGATAGAATAAGAGTCAAGTGAAAAAAAAAGGTGAATGAACTTTATTTCTCATCCAACGTGCGCAATTAATATCAAGTTAATTTATAATTATAATATCTTATATATAGAGAGTGAGAGGTGAGTTCCAATGAGAACCCTTCATTATTTGAAAGCTTTATAATCATAATACTTTTATTTAAATAATGAAATATGCAAAAAATCTCATCCATACATGTAATTAGATCTAAAGGTCATAATTGAATTTAGGTTTACAAATAAAGACATGGTTCTCATTTGAACCTCATCCTCTCTCTCACTCTCTCTCTCTCTCTCTCTCTCTATATATATATATATATATATATATAAAGAGAAAAAATAGGTATCCGTCTCCCACTTGGTCCTCAACAATCGGCAATCACCCTGTTTGCCCTATATCAATTGGCCCCGTTAAAAATTCAAGCCCACGTAATAATTCACTGAATAAGAATCATGTATATACTGACATGTTTAAATTAACTACTAAAATATCCAATTTAGATTCAATCATGTAGACTTATTGACAGTATACCATGGACCCAGGTGCACCTTGTAAGGTGCACCATGTAATTTAATTTACCATCATATATAAATGATATATAACATCACATATAACTAGTACATATCATCACATATAACTCATACATATCATCACAAATAATTGAAATTCTAATCCAAATTTTAAAATCCTAAGATTAAAAAAATTAATCTAAAACAGAAAATTAAACCTTAAAATGAAAAATTAATCCCTAAAGTGAAGAAATAAACTGAAATTGAATATTAAACTCTAAATCCTAAATTTCTATCATATATCATCACATATAATGGACACATATCATCACATATAACTGATAGAATGATAGGTTTTTGTCGGGACCCTAAAATGGAAAATTAAATAAAAAAATAAAAAAACTAAACCTTAAAATGAAAAATTAAACCCTAAAAATTGAAAACAAAACCCTAAAATGTAAAACTAAATCCTAAAATCGAAAAGTAAACCCTAAATAGTAAATTTTTGCCACATATCATCACGTATAATTACCATATATCATCACATATAACTGTCATATATCATCACGTATAACTATCATATATCATCACGTAATACAGGGTGAACCTAATAAATTGCCGCCTTTGTGTGTAAGTGAGAGATATTATGTCAACTTAAAAATAAAATACAACCACGAGATATAGGTAGAACAATAATTTTGCGCGATATTATTATTACATGTTCAGTAACTAATTAGTTAAAGATACTATCATTACACCCGTGCGTTGTACAATAATTTAAAGGTGTAATCTATCAATTTTTAAATATTATTCTTATGTTGATAGTATAATAAAGAAGTGGTTATACTTATTTAAAACAAAATAGAAAAAGGTAAAAGTTAAAATAATAAATTTAAAAAAAATTGAAGAATTAAACATTATATAGAACATAGTTAATAAAACTAGGGATATTCCCAACTACTCCAAAAGAGATAAAAAAACTTCCCCACTAGTCCTACCAAATCTAAAATTCCCTAAAAATCCTAAAATACTAAGTGTAGACAATATTACCTTGTGAGATTACTATCCGTGTGGCACGCTAGATAATCTTTCTCTTTCTTGTCAATTAACCGCAGTTGAAGCAATTTCAAAAAAATTTATTTCTCGCCGTCAAAAAAAACTTGTCAACCCAAAATGGAAAAGTGAATTTGACACTGAATCGTTTGAACACTACGACAAAATCAAAAAGCTTTTCCTGCGGAATTGAAAAAGGAAAGCATAGTCCCAAGGTGGTTCTTTTGAACCCTCCGTCCAAATCAAATCCCCCACCTGCGGAAATCGAAGCTGGAAAAGGAGAATTCCGAATTGCAATTGAAGCCCAGGTCCAAATCAAATCCTTCCTTCGGGGAAATTGACCTTAGAACTCACATTCAAAACTGAAAAAGCCGCACAATATCCATTCAATTTCATTCCACAAAATCCACCGCATCCTTTGAAGTTTTTGTTCCAAATCAAATCCCATACCTTGCGCCTGTGGGAGCGATTCGAGTAGTTATTCTCGGCGAAGAAATAATTGCACAATCTATAAGGTATAAATAACTCCGGTCATATGTCGAGGAGGGCGAAGAGGAGTCCACGTACTAAGTATGTTTTGAAATTGTTGCTAATCTGCAAAAAAAATTGTCCCAGTTTTTTTTGGCAAGTGTTTTGGAATTGGTAGGAGCAGATATTTTTTCATTTTCAATTCATTTAGTTTTGTCAATAGTAGTTTTGGATTTATGAAAATTATCTTGCAATTATGAATGAGTAATTTTCATGTAGTTTTCATTTAAAATTTGAATGAATAAGTTTTGAATTTTTCAGCAGTAGTTTTGATTTATGCACTGGTAGTTTAGGATAGTAATAGAGTACTTTTGAGTTTCGGAAGATAGTTTTCAATTTTAACAGAGTAGTTTTGGAATTATCTGTTATGTTTTTTGGGTTTGAATAAGTAGTTTAGAATATGATGCTGATGTAGTTTGGTATTGAGTCAGTAGTTTGGAATCAGTAGGTGTCCATTTTGCAGAAAATAGCTTTTTCGTAGTGATCGTCGATGTTATTTTGCTATACAAAGTCATTCCTTAATTACAAACTACTATGTTGAAAAATTACAAACTACTTTGTTCATATTATGAACTTTGTTAATATTCTGAAGAGTAGTTTATAATTGATGTAGAAGGTTAGCTTTGTAGTTCGGAATTGAATCAGTAGTTGGTGATCGAATGAGTAGTTTGCATTATGTACGTGTGGCAGTTTGGATGAGTAGTTTGAAGAATTTCAAACTACTCTGTCATTTTCTAATTATAAAACATAGTAGTCTGGAATTTTCTGTTATGTATTTTGGGATTGAACAAGTAGTTTGGAATATGTAGCTGAGAAAGTTTGGTATTAAGTCAGTAGTTTGGAATAAGTAGGTGTCCATTTTGCGTAAAAGCATTTGTCGTAGTGACCGTCGATGTTATTGTGCTTTAAAATGCTATTTCATAATTACAAACTACTATTGCGGAAAATTACAAACTACGTAGTTGATATTGGGAACTTTGTTAATAATTTCAAGAGTAGTTTTGAATTGAGTTAGAATTTTAGGTTTGTAGTTTAGAATTGAATCAGTCGTTGGTGATTGAATGAGTAGTTTGCATTATGTAGGTGTGGTAGTTTGGATAAGTAATGTGGAAAATTAGAAACTACGCTCTCATTTCCTAATTACAAGAGAAGTTTTTACGGGATCCTTATCCACCAAATTTTTTACTTTTGGTACTTAGTTTATAAGAATTATATGTTATGTATTTTGGAATTAAATAAGTAGTTTAGAATTGACTCAGTAGTTTGGAAGATGTAGTTTAGATTTATAGCTTGCATAGATATCATTTATCGTTGTGCTCGTCGATATTATTTTGCGTAAAACTTTCATTTCGTAATTACAAACTACTCTATTAAATATATATTTGAAACTTAACATTTTGTATTTTACTCAGGGTACCAAAGGAGATGGACGCTCCCACTAAAAGCACGAAAAAGAAAGAGCAAGAAACTTAGCATTGTTAGTTTTTCTACTGATTGATCTTCATTCATGAAAAGCGGGGGTTTTTAGTAGTGTATTTTGTGATTTAATTGCAGGCAATTCCTGTGTAGCATGTCCAGCATCGTCGGCATCTTTTCTGATTACAACGACAAAATAATAATCGAACATTTTGAGGTTATGCGGAAGACTCCTTTTTACCATTTTTTCAAGTGTATATACTTACGTAGGATATTTTATTCTGATTGTCGTATGATAGATAATATCACTGAAGACATTATGAGCATTTTGATCCCCTAAGGAAAAAATATAAGATAGGTAGGGCTGAGGTAGGTCTTGCGAAGCTAGATGTTCAGCTAATTTTTGGTATTGTAGATGGTAATAAGAGTATAGAACTTTTTAATGGGAAAAGGAGTGACTGGACCTTGTGTACTAGAATGTTCGAGGGAAAAACTCTTTTAAACCAGAAAATAATTGAACAAAAGCTGGGGGAAGTGCTTTTTAGACGGGGTGCTGACGCCTTAGCAGATGATGTCGAGGATGTATTTCGGTATTTGTGCTTGCTTCTGTTTGGGACAAATTTTTTCCCGCGGAATGGTGTCACCTTAACATAGGGTGGGGTGGAGTATGTCGAGAACCTTGACGATATGAGGAAGTATAACTTGAGCGGTGAGATACTATCCTTGCTCATTAATTCGACGGTATCCAACCATCAACACCCATATCAAGTCAAAGGTTGCATGATAATACTTCTGGTACGATATTGATCGTAAAATTTAATTTAATTAATTAACTAAGTTTCAAGTGTTTAAATAATGATATTGTATTTGTTTTTTCTTCAATTACTCTAGTATTGGTTGTGCGAACATGAGCATGTCATCGATGAAAGAGCTGATCTTCTTTGTCGGGTTCCACGGTTGGTGAAGTGGCACCTTCCGAAGTTGAAAGATGTGGTCAACAAGGGGTTGTTTATGGAGATCGCAGAAGATTAGGTATGTTTATATTGCACGGTGACGAGTATTTCGCGTAGTGTCTTACCCAATGTCCGGTAATTAAAATTGTTTGTAAATCTGTGTAGTTTACTATTAGTTGTCTTGGTTATCGCAATGTAGAATTTCAATGCATTGATTAGTTATCACAAAGTAGCTCAATGATATCGTAACAGAATAGTTTTGGATTGAAAAAGTAGAACACTTCATTTTTTACTCAAAGGATTAGTTTGGAATTGAAAAAATGTTTTGTGATTGGGCAATTCAACAGTAGTTTGTTATATATGATTGATCGAGTCTGTTCTATTCCTTTTCCATTTATTTTCCAGAACAAGTAAAAAAACTTGAAACTGCACTTGAATGATTCATGTTATTTATTAATGATTTTCCTCCTTCAGTCAAAAACTCGTGGAAATTAAACTACTTTTATGATTCAAAAATGCTCCATTCGAATTTATGTTCAATTTGCTTATGTGGGAAAATTCAGAAATACCAGTATTTTTGTATTGACTTATTTACGAATGATTTTCATCGATTTCAAAAAAAAAAAGTGAAAAGATGTTTAGCTATTTTTTGGAAAATACATAACTATTCTTTAAAATTCAAAACTCTCTTAACAAATTACAAACTAGTCTTGATAAAATCAGAAATACTCGAAATAAAAATTCCAAACTATTCTTGTAATAAACTACTCGATTCTATTTAATTTGTAAATTGCTTACATAGGAACTACTTCTGAAATTACTTAAGTTGTAATTTTTCTCCTTTGTTTTCAAACTACAAGTGAAAAACTTGAAACTACTTGTGAAAAATTCAGAAAACTACACATAAAAAATTCAAAAATATACATGATAAATTCGAAACTATTTGTTCAATTTTATATAAATTCATTTTATCCAGGTTGTCGCATGTCAACTCCAGCCGACCACCATGGAAGTGACTTCTTACAAACGACTAAAGAGTTGGAAGGCAGGCAAGAAAGTTCGAGAAGGGGTGAAGGCTGGAAATTCTACTCAAAAGTCCAATGATAGAGAGAGTGTTTGATAGGCGAGAAATTGTGCTTTAATTAATGGTTTAATCTCTATATTTTATGTGCTTAATATTCTCATATATGTTTATTTCTCGCGTATTTACTATTACGAATGGAGGAGCACCAATTGTATATTTCTTCTCTATTTTGCAGTATTTGGTGCTATAATAAGTGAATGAGGTTTTACAAGAAGTTGAGAGACAAGGATCAACCAAGCGACGAGAGAAAAACCAAGAATCAGGATGGTTGCGTCGACAACGCGTCGATGCCGAGGATGGCTCACGTCAGTAGATGCGATGTGCGGTGCTGCGCTGACTGTGCGCGCGTTAGTTGATGCCATATCGATGCCATGTCGACGGGAAGCTGCTGAAGCGTCGATAGAAGGTCCGTCAGTCGACGCAATGTCGATGCTCACTTCTGAAGCGTCGATTGGAAGGGCGTTAGTAGACGCAATGTCAACGCTCATTCTCTGAAGCTTCGATTGGGAGGGCGTCAGTCGACGCCCATGCAGGACGATGCGGGCGGGTAATACGCGTCGACGCCGAAGACTGGTTCGCGTAAGTCGATGCTCCGTCGACGCCGACTCAGCTGAGTTATTTTAGGAAGAATCTTGGGCGGCAAGAAATATGAATTCTATATAAACTCGACCCAAACTCGTCAAAAACAGATTGGGACACAATCCTATGGTTCCAAGGCTTGAAGAGGGGATCCCAAATCACCCAATAAACAAGAGCTTGAAGATCCAAGACCAACAATCGAAGATCTAAGCTTTCTTATCTCTTCCCTATTTTAGAACATTGTTTTATTTCTTTATTTTCCTGTTATTCTACGAACTCCATGAGTGATTAGATTGTTTTATCTAGTTCTAGGGATGTTGAAACCCTCGTGAAACTGTGTTTAATTGATTCATGCAATATTATCTTTCGTTCTTCATATGCGATTGTTTGTGTTATCTTGTTTACATATCATGATTGATAAATTCATGACATGATTGCTTGATTCTTAATTTGGCTTGATCACCTAGATTAGGGATTTGGTTATCAATTTCTAGAAAGGGAACTGCTTCCCGTGTAATTGTCGTAGTTTCGATTTCTCTGAAGCAACTAATGGTCTTGTATCATTAAGGGTAACAAAACATAGGTTGAATAAACCGAGATTATGCATTTATTTCTTAGATTAACCTATTTACCTAGATATTAATGATGTTGTTGGGTTGAATCTAGAGAGCTTATTCTAGGTTATTCAATAATTAGAATCAATTAAAGAGATTATTTTAATTGAGTAAACAGTAAGGGTGAATTCGAGTAACAGAGCTTATTGTTACTTAGGGTTTTTAGTCATATAAGATGAATGGGTTATGATGTTGTGGTTGGTTAGATGAGTGGAATGAGGGTGGAGATTGAACTAGAACTAGAACTTTATTTTTCGTTAATTATTTTATTGCTTGTTTATTTTGTTTTCTTAGATTAATTCAATTCTTCAAACCCCATATTTTTAGTTTAATAAAACCACGATCTATCACAATCTAAACCACGCTCCTCGTGGGATCGACACTAGTGCAGAAAATATATTCTAGAACAGTCAATCTAGAACGCCTCAGAAAAAGTCGTTCTAGAATATAAGTCGGTGGCATTTTCGTAATAAAAGTATCATATACCATAACGTCTTTTTAAAGGCGTTCTGGTATATCAATATACTAGAATGTCTTTAAAAAAGGCGTTTTGGTATATCAATATACCAGAACGTTTTTAAAAAGGGCGTTCTGGTATATCAATATACCAGAACGCTCTAAAAAAGGCGTTCTGTTATATCAATATACCAGAACCTCCTTAAAAACGGCGTTCTGGTATATCAAATATACCCAGAACGCCTTTTTTTAACGGCGTTCTGGTATATTCGATATACCAGAACGCCGTTTTAAGGGCGTTCTGGCATATTGATATACCAGAACGCCTTTTTTAAAGACGTTCTGGTATATTCGATATACCAGAACGCCGTTAAAAAAGGCGTTCTGGTATATATAATGATAAAAAAAATTAAAAAAGATTTTCTAAAATGTAACGAAAATTTAATTCTGTTCAGAATGCCTTTCAATTTCCGGCCAAAAAATGTTGACTTTGACCAATTTTGACAAATTCAATTCTGATGTGGTACAAAAAAAAAAGTTTTTTATTTATTTAGAATTAGAAATTTATTTTAAGTATCTAACGTTACTTAAAATATAACATTTACAAAGATGAAAAATATATTATAAAATCTAAGATTTTTTTAAATATGCCAAAAAAGTATTATTAAATTATAAATTAAAATAAAACTTGAAAATATATTTTTTAAATATTTATAAAATCAACACAAAATAAAAAAATACATATAAAAATTTGATTTTTTATATTTTAAAGTATTCTTTTCTACCTCCTATATATATAATAAGAAAACAAGGAGGTTTTGTGCTTGCTCCTTTGATTGACACGTGGCTTCCAAATTTTTTTCCTCCATTTATCGTTTGTTTTTTTTGACGAAACCACAATTCATCCGCTCGGAAAAAAGGACTGCACCACAAACCCTAATTTCTACTACCTTCTCACCCCGCCTCTGAATCTATGCGATTTTTTTTCTTCTGCTTTTCCCAAATATCTACCTCTACAAATTGAAAATGGAGAAATCCTGCAAATCAGGTTGAGTTTAGTTTTTCCTCCTTCCATGTCTCACACTGCACCACAAACCTTAATTTCTACTACCTTCTCACCCCGCCTCTGAATCTATGCGATTTTTTTTTCTTCTGCTTTTCCCAAAAATCTACCTATACAAATTGAAAATGGAGAAATCCTGCAAATCAGGTTGAGATCCCGTTTTTCCTCCTTCCATGTCTCACCCTCACTTCCGCACACCAACTGTCGGTAGAACTTGTCAACGGGTGGTGTTGCTCGCTGGCATCTTCCAGAGTCGTCTCCAGATTATCCTCTCGATTATGACCTTTGGCTCTCGAGCTCGACTCCATAAATGCATCTCTCTTATCCAGTAACTCTTCATTGCTAAAATATGTCTCTCAACCCGCCATTAACAAATGTTTCTCCCACTTCTCACGGTTAGAGATTGAAATTTGCACTAAATATGTGTTCCGTGCGACAATTTTGGAAAGCATCGCATGTTTTTTTTTCTTTAATTTATCTAATTGACTAATATTTTGTTATATATTTGACTGGATTAGGTTACCAGTGGAACGGAGTAGCTTGGAGACTAAGATGTCGTTGCACAGCGCGATAGCTTCGGCTCGGTTACAATCAAGATTATCTATTGAGTCATAGAGTTGGGGTTTAGTTCCTGAAGGTGCGAATTTCTTAATTGCTCTTAGTTGTGTTTTGATTTTTAATTTACTTTGAGATTATTATGCTTGCCTCTTGGTGGTTATCTGATATTATAGAACTAATAACATTTGGTCTGAAGTGCAAAGCAGTGAAGACTATTTCTTGTTTCTCAACTGATGTAGAACTTGGTGGTTATTTCACTGATTTTATTGGCCCGTCTTCTATGAGTATAACTTTTGGTGAGTTTTCTTTAAATAAATTTCTGAAAGCATAGTATTTATCTTTCACTTGTAGGACAATTTCAAGTGAATATATATGATAATGCACGTCTTATGTTATAATAAACTAATTCATGTATGATAATTTGTTTAATTGTACCAGATGATTTTTACTATAATTCCACACGAGAGATGAAACTGGTATTCTATTTTTATTTTATTTTAATCGAAAGAATATTTAACTGATAAGGCTGTTTTGCACAGTTTAAATTATTTACAATTCATGTTAGTTTTTTAACAATTTTCTTTTTAGGACCTGCAGCAGTTTTCGAAATTCAGCTACTGCGAATTATCTTAATTTATATGTATTTTACTGCAACTAAATAACTAAACCAGAGTGTGATAAACTCTTGCAGTTTTCTACTTCTTGTGCTGGAGCAGATTGCATAAGGTTATTTTGGTCCTGCATTGCTTCTTAGGCAAAAACAAGAAAATAAGAAGTAAGCAAACACATTTTTTATATTTACATTATAAATTGTAAAAAGATTATATTACGATTTCTGTGATTGTAATTTATGCGCTCACATCTCTATACTTTATTTTAGGTATGTTCTGAAGAAAAATCGTACTCTTTCGTATTATGTTGTTTGTTACGTATTACTGATGAGAATGTGCTGAAAAATGCCTCGAAGTGAATGTCTGGTTGAAATGTTTGTTTGCGTTAAAGTCTTTTACATAACTTTTACAGGAAATTCACCTATATCCAGAGAGACTTTCATTCATATTCTTTATTTCTTTCTTTTCTCCCTTTTTGTGATTTCTGTATGATTTCTGGATTTTTTGGTTTGTAGGCACTAACACGCGAGTTTTCGTCCTATTTTGATTTTTGATTTCTGACTTCCAAGTATATTATCCTTTTTCATTTTTTAGAATTTATGGCTTTCCTTAATGTTCTCAACATCGTACCTGAAACAAGAGTCAATTCAAGCTTAATACTCTTACTGTTTGATGTACTGACAGTTTGGTCAAAGCCACAACTTCAAATTCGAAAATTGGCAGCAAGTTGAGGTATTTTATTTTTATCTGCAGTTGTTTTTTATATTCATGGGTTTAATAAAAACATTCATTTTTTAATTATATGTTATGGGTTATTGTATTGACTTAATAATGTCAAACTGTTTTTTATTGTTTTGGTTTTTGCGAACTATTAGTTAGTGTGGTTTGTTGCGGATTGATCTGCGAATGGGCTGGAAAGGGGAAGAAGATTCAGTGATTAGGTTAACTTGGTTACATTTTATTGTACTCCATGTTTGCGTGTTTGWACTCTCGTAGCAGTTTGACTTGGTGAGCTAATCAGGGGTTTTATTCTATGGGGAGTGGATGTAATGAGATTTTCGAGTTACTGAGATTGCGCTTATCTAAGGTATCTACATTATAAATGAACTATTACAAGGTTATTGAAATATTATTATAAACATGATATTTCATCTTTTCAGCCTATTAGTGTGACATTTGTGTCGGGTCTATTGCATGTCGGCTCGAGAAAAGGGAAAGTGGTGTTGTTCTTGTGTACGTAATGACATTGGGTGGTTTGGCTCCATACCGTGGGTTATTGGTGAGTTATTAGTTTGTCTCTTATTATTAACATATGTACATGCTCATGGAATGCTTCTAAAACTTGATTAACCATATTTCTTTCTAGACAAACATCAATTTTATGCCACAATGCAATTTTTTGAGACCATTGCTCATGATATATTTATTTTTCCAATGTGTCAGTGATTAAATCTCAAAGTAGTTGGTATTGTGTGGTACCATTGTTCTGAGGATCACTAATACGAATCCTTTGTGTACTTTTTCTGCAAGGAGTTAAATGAAGGCAAAATAAATTCTCATGAGTTGTTGAAATTTTGATAGCTTCCAGAAACCTCTTCTCTTCTGATTTTGTTTGGGCCAGTGTGAACGTGCTAGATAATTACGAAGAGGTCTCTTCGTAATTGTAATAAAATATATCTAATAATTGCTCAGTTTCTTCTGATTTTGTTTGGGCCGGTATGAACGTGCTGGATGAGGTTGGGCAAAAGGCACTTACTAAAGCTTTAGCTGAGAAGGTGAAACAATCTCACGATTTTATTATTATTATTATTATTTAAAAAATAATAACAATAACAATTGGGAATTTGGTTTTATTTGACGCATTTTGCAGAGATGCGTCCCAGTTTTCCTGGACAATGAGCTCGTTCACCAGTATTATAATGGGTATTGCAACAACATCCTGTGGCCCCTAACCAGCACTACGAGGAGGGGGACGTCGTCTGGTGCCACGATTACCATCTCATGTTCCTGCCGAAATGCCTCAAGGAACATAACAGCGACATCAAGGTCGGCTGGTTTTTGCACACCCCTTTCCTATCTTCCGAAATCCACCGCACTTTGCCGTCTCGATCTGAGCTACTGCACGCCGTTCTAGCTGCCGATTTGGTTGGGTAATTTCTTTATACGAGGGCATGATGGTCTTTTATAAACTTTCTTAATCCCTGTGAATTTGTAGATTGAGTTTGTGCAATGTGTTTTATTTTAGTATAAACCTGATATTATTATTATTGTTATATGACTTGCTAACTTGTGGTTAGTTGGTTTCTTATCCAGTTTTTCACACATATGAATTAAGCATTTCTAATGACTTTTTTTTTTTTGGTGATTTGATTCATCAGATGTAACACTTATCACTTCCTTGCGGGATGGAATGAATCTCGTCAGCTATGAGTCTGTTGCATGTCAAACTTCCAAGAAAGGGGTTCTCATCCTCAGTGAAGTGATAATCTTACTCTTTATTTGATATATAGTACATTCCGTTAGACATGCTCAAATTTTAGTTTTTTAGGTTTTAGTTTTTTTTTTTAGTTTTATATTTAGTTTAGTTTTCTTAGGGTTTTCCAGTTTTTTAGGGTTTTAAGGTTTATTAATTTTTAGGGATATCTATTTTTTTTAATATTTTATTTAAAAAATTTAATTTTCCATAATCGGGTTTTTCTGCTTATGCCTTTTCCCCATTATAATTCGCGAGTCCTTGTCGGTGTACGTGTAGTTTGCTGGTGCAGCACAGTCTCTTGGAGCCGGAGCACTTCTTGTAAATTCGTGGAAACATCACTGAAGTTGCTGCTGCGATAGGCCATGCTTTGACTATGCCTATAGAAGAAAGAGAAAAACGTTACTGGCATAACTTCAAACATGTGACAACTCATTCTGCTCAACAGTGGGCTGAATTCTTCGTAAGGTGTGTAAATGATAGGGTCGGCTTTGAATACATACATCGTAGTGGATGAAATGTTGTAGTAGCTTCTTATTTTCCCTCAGGAAGTATACAATTTTTTTTTTTCAAATAAAGTAGTCGAGCTCATCATAGAACGTTTCTAACATATTCGTCCAAACCTTGAAAAATATTTCATCCTGGGGAATGTTTTGGGCGGAGTGTTTATTAGAGGTTATTGCTTGATCACAAACAAACTATTTGTGGATAAGTTGAATGGTAGTAAAATAGGTACTCGTCTTTTTGATGAACGTGTATTTGGCAAATTGTGTATTATTGGTGATTTCTACTTTAACATTTGGTGATCGTGTATTTGGTGGCTTATGTTGTTTGTATTGATATATTTTGGTGTGTATGTATTATTGTGATTAATGGATGATTTTTGGATTATATGAATGATTGGTGTTTTGTGAAGAAATTTCAATTTAGGTATGAATAGATCTGGAAAAAAAAAGAAAAAAATTAGGAATTCAAAAACTGTCAAATCTAGAACGACTTTCCCAAAGACGTTCTGGAAAATGTATATTCTAGAACGACTTTTTGAAAAAGACGTTCTGGAAAATGTAACATTCGAGAACGGTTACAAAAAAAGACGTTCTAGAAATGTATATTCCAGAACGTCTCATTCGAAAAGGCGTTCGGGAAAATGTATATTCTAGATCGCTTGCCAAATTGACGTTTTGGAAAATGTATATTCTAGAACGTCTCTTTCGAAAAGGCGTTCTGGAAAATGTATATTCTAGATCGCTTACCAAATTGACGTTTTGGAAAATGTATATTCTAGAACGTCTTTTCTTAATGGCGTTCTGGAAAATGTATATTCTAGAACGTCATTTTGAAAATGACGTTATAGAATATACATTTTCCAGATCGTCATTTTCTTAATGGCGTTCTGGAAAATGTATATTCTAGAACGTCTTTTTTTTAACCGATCTGGAATGTTAATTTAAAGAACATATTAACCGGAAAAACTTGTTTTCTAGAACGGGTAAATTGTTATTCTAGAACGTCTCAAATAACCGTTCTAGAATATCGGATATTCTAGAACGCCTCAGAAAGCTGATCTGGAAAATCTGATATTCTAGAACAGCTCTAGTCAGAACGCCTGGACAGGGCGTTCTGGAATGTCTGAAAACAGGGCGTTCTAAAAAACTGTTTCTGCAGCTAGTGGCGAACCTTACTTATTGCTACTACTAGTTGGTAGAAAAAAGCTGAGGAAAAATAAATATTTAATTTGACGCTTAACGACGAGCGGTCAAATTTTGGCGCCGTTGCCGGGGAGTGGACGCGTTTAAATTGTGATTTGACATATTTTAATATTTTAGATATTTTTAATTTTAGTTTTTGTTTTTCTTTATTTCCATTAATATTTTTTTAGATCTGTTGACTATGGCAGAAGGTAGAGAACGCACGTTAAAAGAGCTAGCAAATCCGGATCTTCCGCATCAACAACTATGCATCACGTTTCCAACCTTGGAGGATGCTAATTTCGAATTGAGATCCGGATTAATCTATCATTTACCGGCATTCCATGGATTGGATGGCGAAGACCCATACAAGCATTTGAAGGAATTTCATGTCATATGCACGAGCATGAAGCCCGCCGGAGTAACTGACGAACAAATTAAATTGCGAGCGTTTCCATTTTCCTTGAAGGGTCTAGCCAAGGATTGGCTTTATTATTTGCCTCCTGGATCCATCACCACGTGGATGGCGTTAGAGAGGGTATTTTTGCAGAGATATTTTCCCGCTTCACGAGTGGCGAGCTTGCGTAAAGATATTTGTGCAGCAAGACAAGCGCAAGGAGAGACATTGCATGAGTATTGGGAGCGTTTCAAGAGACTCGTCGCTAGTTGCCCTCAGCATCAAATGGGCGAGGAGTTATTAATACAATACTTTTATGAAGGTCTCTGTCTCACTGATAGAAACATGATCGATGCAGCAAGCGGAGGCTCACTCATGGATAGGACACCGACGGCGGCAAGGGAGTTGATCTCGAACATGGCGGCCAATTCTCAGCAATTCGGCTACCGTGATAATTCATTGAGGTCGGTAAATGAAGTAAACACTGGTTCGTTGCAAGCTCAGTTGGATGAGTTGATGGTCCACTATCGTTAAGAGGGCTACGGTTCGACCATGTAGATTGTGCCACACATTCGATCATGTCACCGATGATTGCCTAACACTACGAACCAATCTCAAATTAGGAGCCTATGGAGTGAAGCCTAGAGGATGGCAAGAGAGGAACGACGATCCATACGAGCCAAGGTGGGGGGACCCTCCAAATTTTCAAAGGGGACAAATTTTTTTCGAGACAATATGATAACCATCCCCAAGCACAAGAACCGTCCCCAGCCCTCATAGAGATGATGGAGGCCATGATGACGAACACCAAGAGGCTCGAGGCTCAATTGAGTCAAATGGCGGATCACATAAGCCAAATGGATAAACGATTGTCTTCTCAAACTGAGGAACGCATGGAGAATGTGAATGCCATCATGCTGTAAGATATGGGGAAAATCAATGATGCGAAGGACCCGACATTTGAATTGGAAGGACGAATACGAGCTGGAGGAAGAAGAAACGAGGCGGACACGTGTTGATCATAATCTGCCTGCGTTTACAAATGATGTTCCTTATTCTATCGTTTCTCCTAGCAAGGTCAACGCCGAACCAAAGCCAGTGCCACCATGGACCGTGTGTCAAGTGATGAAGGATGAAGAAGAGACTTGCGTGCGAGATGATGTTTTTGAGAAAGAGGAGACCAATGATCTTCCGTATGTGGTGATAGACGAGACCATCTTAGCAAAATTCTATGAGAAGCCACCACAAAGTCGTAAGGATCCGGTTAAGCATCCAACGTCAAAATGGATGCGAATTATGGAGGATGAGGTCGTTGGCACTCCGTGCACTTTGAGACCTCCACCGAAACCCCCATGGGATTGAGGGGTACCACGTCGAGCCGACGACGTTAAGAAAAGGCGCTTGTTGGGAGGCAACCCAATATTTACATTATTTTCTATTTTGATTTTTATTTTGCAGTTGAAGGGATAAAAAGCCTTGTTGTTTTGGATGATTGGGCAGTATTTTCGAAGAAAGAT
>BMAC01000669.1:784732-800565 GCA_014905375.1 Phtheirospermum japonicum
GTTCCACTACCTCGGGCTGCCCCACGAGGACCAGCTGTCGACCACGAGGAGCCATCCATCAATCCCAGTTCGCGGCCTACAGGAAGGCAAACCAAATGTTTGCTGACGTGGTCCAACCAGCACTACGAGGAGGGGACGTCGTCTGGTGCCACGATTACCATCTCATGTTCCTGCCGAAATGCCTCAAGGAACATAACAGCGACATCAAGGTCGGCTGGTTTTGCACACCCCTTTCCCATCTTCCGAAATCCACCGCACTTTGCCGTCTCGATCCGAGCTACTGCACGCCGTTCTAGCTGCCGATTTGGTTGGGTAATTTCTTTATACGAGGGCATGATGGTCTTTTATAATAGTTTCTTAATCCCTGTGAATTTGTAGATTGAGTTTGTGCAATGTGTTTTATTTTAGTATAAACCTGATATTATTATTATTGTTATATGACTTGCTAACTTGTGGTTAGAACGTCATTTTGAAAATGACGTTATAGAATATACATTTTCCAGATCGTCATTTTCTTAATGGCGTTCTGGAAAATGTATATTCTAGAACGTCTTTTTTTTAACCGATCTGGAATGTTAATTTAAAGAACATATTAACCGGGAAATTTTTTTTTCTAGAACGGGTAAATTGTTATTCTAGAACGTCTTAAATAACCGTTCTAGAATATCGGATATTCTAGAACGCCTCAGAAAGCTGATCTGGAAAATCTGATATTCTAGAACAGCTCTAGTCAGAACGCCTGGACAGGGCGTTCTGGAATGTCTAAAACAGGGCGTTCTAAAAAACTGTTTCTGCACTAGTGCGAACCTTACTTATTGCTACTACTAGTTGGTAGAAAAAAGCTGAGGAAAAATAAATATTTAATTTGACGCTTAACGACGAGCGGTCAAATTTTGGCGCCGTTGCCGGGGAGTGACTCGTTTAAATTGTGATTTGACATATTTTAATATTTTAGTATTTTTAATTTTAGTTTTTGTTTTTCTTTATTTCCATTAATATTTTTTTAGATCTGTTGACTATGGCAGAAGGTAGAGAACGCACGTTAAAAGAGCTAGCAAATTCGGATCTTCCGCAGCAACAACTATGCATCACGTTTCCAACCTCGGAGGATGCTAATTTCGAAATGAGATCTGGATTAATCTATAATTTACCGGCATTCCATGGATTGGATGGCGAAGACCCATACAAGCATTTGAAGGAATTTCATGTCATATGCACGAGCAAGAAGCCCGCCAGAGTAACTGACGAACAAATTAAATTGCGAGCGTTTCCATTTTCCTTGAAGGGTCTAGCCAAGGATTGGCTTTATTATTTGCCTCCTGGATCCATCACCATGTGGACGGCGTTAGAGAGGGTATTTTTGCAGAGATATTTTCCCGCTTCACGAGTGGCGAGCTTGCGTAAAGATATTTGTGCAGCAAGACAAGCGCAAGGAGAGACATTGCATGAGTATTGGGAGCGTTTCAAGAGACTCGTCGCTAGTTGCCCTCAGCATCAAATGGGCGAGGAGTTATTAATACAATACTTTTATGAAGGTCTCTGCCTCACTGATAGAAACATGATCGATGCAGCAAGCGGAGGCTCACTCATGTATAGGACACCGACGGCGGCAAGGGAGTTGATCTCGAACATGGCGGCCAATTCTCAGCAATTCGGCTACCGTGATAATTCATTGAGGTCGGTAAATGAAGTAAACACTGGTTCGTTGCAAGCTCAGTTGGATGAGTTGATGTACACTATCGTTAAGAGGGCTACGGTTCGACCATGTAGATTGTGCCACACATTCGATCATGTCATTGATGATTGCCTAACACTACGAACCAATCTCAAATTAGGAGCCTATGGAGAGAAGCCTAGAGGATGGCAAGATAGGAACGACGATCCATACGAGCCAAGGTGGGGGGACCCTCCCAATTTTCAAAGGGGACAAATTTTTTCGAGACAATATGATAACCATCCCCAAGCACAAGAACCGTCCCCAGCCCTCATAGAGATGATGGAGGCCATGATGACGAACATCAAGAGGCTCGAGGCTCAATTGAGTCAAATGGCGGATCACATAAGCCAATTGGATAAACGATTATCTTCTCAAACTGAGGAACGCATGGAGAATGTGAATGCCATCATGCTGTAAGATATGGGGAAAATCAATGATGCGAAGGACCCGACATTTGAATTGGAGGACGAATACGAGCTGGAGGAAGAAGAAACGAGGCGGACACGTGTTGATCATAATCTGCCTGCGTTTACAAATGATGTTCCTTATTCTATCGTTTCTCCTAGCAAGGTCAACGCCGAACCAAAGCCAGTGCCACCATGGACCGTGTGTCAAGTGATGAAGGATGAAGAAGAGACTTGCGTGCGAGATGATGTTTTTGAGAAAGAGGAGACCAATGATCTTCCGTATGTGGTGATAGACGAGACCATCTTAGCAAAATTCTATGAGAAGCCACCACAAAGTCGCAAGGATCCGGTTAATCATCCAACGTCAAAATGGATGCGAATTATGGAGGATGAGGTCGGTGGCACTCCGTGTACTTTGAGACCTCCACCGAAACCCCCATGGGATTAAGGGGTACCATGTCGAGCCGACGACATTAAGAATAGGCGCTTGTTGGGAGGCAACCCAATATTTACATTATTTTCTATTTTATTTTTATTTTGCAGTTGAAGGGATAAAAAGCCTTGTTGTTTTGGATGATTGGGCGGTCTTATGAAGAAAGATCGTCATTGGAACCGAGACCCCCTCGACGTTTACCCCTGTGATTTATTTTACCTTACTCTTCCCTTATGATGTATTATTTGCTTGTTCTTGCTTTATGCTTGAGGACAAGCTAAAGTTTAAGTTTGGGGGAGTGGGTTATTGAGATTAATATTGTGCTGAAAATTGCTAAATTTTGAAATTTTTTGCAATTAAATTCCGTGAATTGAAAAGAAATAGGTTAAAAGTACTTGCTTGAATTGCTTTGATGAATTATGTTTCGGTTAAATTTTTAGTCATCATTTGATTTAGAGGTCAAAGGTACGCATGTTAGTGGTTTTGTGATTCATTTGTGGGGCGTCAATTCTAGATTATTGCGTTGTTGATGTGTATTTGTGGTTGCCGTACTCAATATGATTTATGTGGGGCCTTGAAGTTGGTGGTTGTGTGATAATATCTCGTTAGTCGAAATAGAAGTCAAATATAGTCCGGTTAGGGTATACCGGCATGGTGTTAGTTGAAAATTGAAAAAATAATATTCAAAAAGAATTGAGGTGCTAAAACAGCTGCCTATCCGTATTTATCAAGTGCAATTCGCTTACAAATTCCACTGAAGATGCTAGTAGCTCAACAAATTCATGCACGTATTCAAGTGGCGCAAATCCAATCAAAATCTCAACCATGGCGGAGGTGAACTCAATAAATTAAATACCTTATCAAGACGATCCTCCTATCCAGCGCCTCATCATAATTATCAAGTCAAGAACGTTAGTGCGAAGCTTCGGGCCTCAATTAAAAAATTAATAGTTAAAAAATAAAAATAAATAAATAAATGGGAGAGGACGAGATATTTGATCGCTACCATAAATGAATAGAGTCGAACCATCGAATAGCGAGGGGGCACCATAGTACATTGATGTGACGTATATGAAAAGGGTTGCCTAACTGCTGGGGTCACCTAGGTCAATACATTAAACGCCTGCGATTTCTAGAAATATAGTGGTGTCTAGAGTCCGAATGAGTTCATTTGGTCAATTTGAGTGACTTACTTATATTATACTTTGTCCTATGCTTTAATTCTATATGTTGCTTGAGGACAAGCAAGGTTTAAGTTTGGGGGAATTTGATAGGTGAGAAATTGTGCTTTAATTAATGGTTTAATATCTATGTTTTTATGTGCTTAATATTCTCATATATGTTTATTTCTCGCGTATTTACTATTACGAATGGAGAAGCACCAATTGTATATTTCTTCTCTATTTTGCAGTATTTGGTGCTATAATAAGTGAATGAGGTTTTACAAGAAGTTGAGAGACAAGGATCAACCAAGCGGCGAGAGAAAAACCAAGAATCAGGATGGTTGCGTCGACAACGCGTCGATGCCGAGGATGGCTCGCGTCAGTCGACGCGATGTGCGGTCCTGCGCTGACTGTGCGCACGTCAGTCGACGCCATGTCGACGGGAAGCTGTTGAAGCGTCGATAGAAGGTCCGTCAGTCGACGCAATGTCGATGCTCACTTCTGAAGCGTCGATTGGAAGGGCGTTAGTAGACGCAATGTCAACGCTCATTCTCTGAAGCTTCGATTGGGAGGGCGTCAGTCGACGCCCATGCAGGACGATGCGGGCGGGTAATACGCGTCGACGCCGAAGACTGGTTCGCGTAAGTCGATGCTCCGTCGACGCCGACTCAGCTGAGTTATTTTAGGAAGAATCTTGGGCGGCAAGAAATATGAATTCTATATAAACTCGACCCAAACTCGTCAAAAACAGATTGGGACACAATCCTATGGTTCCAAGGCTTGAAGAGGGGATCCCAAATCACCCAATAAACAAGAGCTTGAAGATCCAAGACCAACAATCGAAGATCTAAGCTTTCTTATCTCTTCCCTATTTTAGAACATTGTTTTATTTCTTTATTTTCCTGTTATTCTACGAACTCCATGAGTGATTAGATTGTTTTATCTAGTTCTAGGGATGTTGAAACCCTCGTGAAACTGTGTTTAATTGATTCATGCAATATTATCTTTCGTTCTTCATATGCGATTGTTTGTGTTATCTTGTTTACATATCATGATTGCTAAATTCATGACATGATTTCTTGATTTTTAATTTGGCTTGATCACCTAGATTAGGGATTTGGTTATCAATTGCTAGAAAGAGAACTGCTTCSCGTGTAATTGTCGTAGTTTCGATTTCTCTAAAGCAACTAATGGTCTTGTATMATTAGGGGTAACACAACATAGGTTGAATAAATCGAGCTTATGCGTTTATTGCTTAGATTAACCTATTTACCTAGATATTAATGATGTTGTTAGGTTGAATCTAGAGAGCTTATTCTAGGTTATTCAATAATTAGAATCAATTAAAGAGCTTATTTTAATTGAGTAAACAGTAAGGGTGAATTCGAGTAACAAAGCTTATTGTTACTTAGGGTTTTTAGTCACATAAGATGAATGGATTATGATGTTGTGGTTTGTTAGATGAGTGGAACGAGGGTGGAGATTGAACTAGAACTAGAACTTTATTTTTCGTTAATTATTTTATTGCTTGTTTATTTTGTTTTCTTAGATTAATTCAATTCTTCAAACCCCATATTTTTAGTTTAATAAAATACGATCTATCACAATCTAAACCATGCTCCTCGTGGGATCGACACTTACTTATCGCTACTACTAGTTGGTAGAGAAAAGCTGAGGGGAAATAAATATTTAATTTTACGCTTAACGACGAGCGGTCAGTGTTGTAGGAGTTGACGATGGTGATCGAGAGAACGAATGCAGAGGTCGAGGGGGATAGTCTAGCGCCGCACAGAGTTCTTACGAACGACTGGAGAATTTGAAGGCAGGCACGAAAGTCCGAGAAGGGATGAAGGATGGAAATTCATATCAAAGGTCCAATGACGAAGATGGTTGTGTAGGAATTGATGATGGCGAGCAAGTGAAAGAATTCGGAGGTCTCTATGAAGAGGTTGTAGCCGCTCAGAAGCTATATGAATCCCTCCTGAAAATTCACAACGAACTGCAAGCAAACTATGGCAAATTGGAGGTTGAGAAAAAATGGTTGAAAGAACAAAAAACAGATCTGGTCGGGGCTGGTAATGTTATAAATACAGTACCATTAAGTAT
Organism: Phtheirospermum japonicum; assembly: GCA_014905375.1. Lineage (NCBI taxonomy): Eukaryota > Viridiplantae > Streptophyta > Magnoliopsida > Lamiales > Orobanchaceae > Phtheirospermum > Phtheirospermum japonicum. Next base: position 790,559 of record BMAC01000669.1, read on the forward strand.
CTTGGAACCGACACTAGATGGTGAGATGTTTCCATATGCCGAGCTTGTGCTGAAGTTGAAGAGATACGACGAAGAATTGAAGAAAAAGGATGACAAAATATGGAACGTGGGTGAAGAGCTAGCGACTAAATCGAACCAATTGTCAGAGCTCGACGGAGAATATAATATAAGGATGAAGGAGCTGCAGGAGTCAAACAAGCGAGTTTCCAAACTTGAGTTGAAGCTTGAGGAGCAAAAAATCTCAATCAAACTCAATCGGAATCGATTGGCAAACTTGACGACATGTTAACTAAAACCACCATATATGGAGTAAATTTATTTGTATTTGAAACTTTATGCAACCAAACATAGTCAGTAACTTGTTGTGTAATTGTGAACAGATGGTATGCGGATGTTGTTGAGCCGGTAGTGCATGCCGTAACACAAGCACATCCTGCGAGTAGTCCGAATCTACATGCTGCCCGTACTCCAAAAGCGGTCAATGAGACAATGGTGGATCCAAATTCAATAATAAGGAGGATAAAGAGAAAATAGAGGAAAGTTGTGGTTGATGATGACTTCGAGTACGGGCCAAATCCACCCCAACAAAAAAACAAGTGTCGGCTGTTTCAAGTGATGTGGGGAAGTATAAAGATAAAGTTGGTTTTCTAGGAATGCTTGACCAAATATATTCTTGGCATTGTGCACAATACTTGTCCGACAAATGCCTGAATGTTTTCCTAGATAAATACAACAAGGGGCCTAAGTATGTAAAATACCACTCTCTCATTTCCCTTATAAAATCAAGCGCATTTCAAGTGATTTTTTTTCAGAGAGACATTTTACCACGATGAAGAATCTGTTGTCTTTGTGACGGTGAAACAAATCATGGAAATTCTGAAAGGAGTGTACATCAGCAACTGCGTAAGTGTACCTGGCCGGATAAATGCTAACTCTTATAATCTATATTATTAGATTTTGGTGCGAGCTTCGATAATACCAATTTTTTTATCATGTTGTTCAATTCAATGTATTCCTATTTATATGAAACAGGTCGTTGATGCTTACGGAGCACACTTTATGAGGACTTATAGAGCAAGGAAAAAAGTTATGATTGTTCGAGCGGATTTTTGGGTAAGAATCTTCGCATGCAGTAGTAATGATTAAGCTTTAATCTATTTATAGTTTAGAATATGTAGTTTATATTTATAATAAACTACTCTCTTGAAAAATTGTATTTTGAATAAGTAGTTTTGTAATGTAGTTTGTATGAGTAGTTTGGAATAATTACAACTTACTCTATCATTTCATTGTTTAGAATTGAGTCAGTATTTTGGAATATGTAGTTTAGCTTTATAGCTCGCATAAAGAGCATTTGTCGTTGTGCTCGCCGTTGTCATTTTGCTTGAAATTATCATTTCGTAATCACAAACTACTCTGTTAGAAAACTACATAGTTTATGTTGCGGAGTTTGTTAAAATTCTCAAGAGTAGTTTGGAATTGAATCAGAAGTTTGGGAATTGAATGAGTAGTTTGGAATTGGTTGTCTAGATTTGTAACGTGCATAATTAGCATCTGTCATTGTTCTCTTCGATGTCATTTAACTTGATTGTGCATAATTCTGGCTATTTTGTGCAGACACGTATCGTGCGGTTCAGTAGTGAACAATTGATAAATGAAGTTGTGTTAGCGTCACGGGATGAGGAGGCACTAATTTTGTTTCCAATTTTGTCCACGGGAAACGATAGTGGTTTGAGCACCAACCACTGGACATTTTAGGTTTTGGACGTAGCGAATGATCATTGGAGGTTTTACAATTCGAAGAGGCCCCATAAAAGCACTCAAGAAGATAAGTACCTTGCTGATGCGGTAAAATGGGTACGTTGTTGTAATTTAGTCTTACATAATAAGCTAGTTTTAAACAAATTAGAAACTATCATTTCAAAATACAAAATATATCCTGGATACATAGCTTGGTACTGAAACAGCAGTTTGTGTTTGGGTCACTCATTAGTATGAAATTGGAAGATTCTTAGAAGTAGAACAATTTCAAACATTTGCACGCGTGTGTCTGTTTCAATTCAAAACTACTCTAAATAATAAACTAGTTTTATAAAATTCAGAACTATCATTTAAAAAATAAAAAACTACTCTTGAATAAATTTCTTGGGACTGAATTAGCAGTTTGGAAAAATTCAAAACTACTTTTGAAACATTCAAAACTACTAGTCGAACAATTCAACCGTAGATGCATATGCTGCATTTTTAAGAAGCCACTCTAGTCGACCACGCAAACTCTTTGAGTAGTTCCTACCTCGATATGTATATTTAAGGTTTGTAATCAAGTGGTTCAAACAATGTCCGTGTGGGTTTCCGGGGAACTCCTTACTCATAGCATCAAGAAGGCCAGGGTTCCTATCAGACACAAACGTCACTTCACGATACGGCGATAAGATTTTCTTCAAATTCGCCATGAACTAATGCCAGTTAATTGAATTCTATGAGTCAACTATCGCAAACGCTACGTGGTACAACCCTACGAGTAGAACAAACAAAAAGATTATGATACACTCTAAGTATACAAAACTCTGATACAATCATATAATGGGATAAATTGTGAAGATTTGTGTAATCATAAACTATAATATGATTTGAGCTAATATGAAATACAAAAGTAGAACACAGAATTTTGTTGTGGTAAATAGTGAAACACTATGCAATCAAAAAATACTAGTTCATAAATTACAGTACGAGTAGTTTAATATCATAGGTTTAGTTTGTAATAAAATTGTGAACTACTCTAACATATGGAACAACAATATTAAACTACACTGACGTAAAAATCAAACTTGAATGTAGGCCGTACGAGGTGTTTAATATTAGATGTTTATTATGAAATAAAGTTGCGAACTACTCTTACATATGGAACAATAATACTAAGTTACACTCCCGTAAAAATCAGATTCACATGTACGCAGTACGAGGTGTTTAAGATCATATGATTGATTTTCATGGTAATTTTGAACTACTCTAACATATGGAACAAAAATAATAAACTACACTACCACAAAATTCAGGTTCGCGTGTAGGCATTACGATTTGTTTAAAATCATAGGAAGAGTTTGCACTGCTATTGCAAACTACTCTGACATATGGAATCATAATACTAAACTACACTGGCATAAAATTCAAGCTCGCATGTAGGAAAACTGAGGCTAATCAATCAGAACATGTGATTGAAAAAATATTACCAAATGAAAATAAATTTACCATTATCTCCATCCTTTGCGGTAGCCCCGAGAAGGTGACCCTAAAATTTACCTAACAAGTGTGTTCCATCGATGAACATCATAGGTCGACAAAAATTAAACCCTTCAATACATGACGCAAATGAAACAAACATCCTTGTGAAAGGATGTTTGTTTCATCAACACCCAAAATAATGTGTGACCCAGGGTTGGACTTGCGAAGACAATCGACATAGAAATTCAATCCCTGAAATGAATCCCTGATGTCCCCAAGAACAGAATGTCTGGCTTTCTCCATGGCAAGATACACCATTTTGTAATTAATTGATAAACCATATTTACTGGAGAACAACTTCACAACATCAATGGGGCGAGTGCCCAAAGCCTGTCGAACATCTTCTAATATTAATAAGGAAATCAGATCAAAATTAATTCGATTGTGTTTAAGTGATGGGAAACAAAATCTACATGTGTGCGTGTTGTTTATTGCTCTTACATAAAAACACCCATTAACACATTCGGTAGACGCATAAACATACCAAGTGCAATTATGGTCCGAGCATCTAGCTGTGACCCTATCCGTGTTATTCTTCAGAAATTCAAATTCGAAACCAGCGCTGATTGCCGTCTTAGGTAACGCAATCCTGAATTCTTTCACCGCACCCTCGTACTTTTGTCCGACAGTTGATACCTCTCTGTACCAATCAGCAGTTATTAATTTCTTGGTGTGGCTCTGGACCAAGGTTAACAAAATGTCCTCATTATTTGAACAATTCGAAGCAGTATGGGCTCCGATTTCAAAGAGATTGCTTGAAATATCGACTCTGACTCGAACTAACCCGAATGATATTAACAGATTAACCATCGTTTTGAGATCGGTCTCATTGCCAAGGACACACATTGGACATTCCGGGATGGAATAATGCATTTTCATATTCATAGTCTCTAGTTCACTCCAGTTTGCTTGGACTCTCAGAACAAGGTCATCGAAAGAAAATCTGGTCTCTGCGTCAACTACGAGCRTCTMCCCRGCATAATTACATARAACAATGATACCTYYRTAGTCGGCCAAATCTACATCAAATATATAAMAAATGTTGGATTATTATAAACTACATTATAAATTAAATAKCAAAAACYAGTTAYAAYGGGACGATAGTTGAAAGATAATTACAAAYTAATTTTAAAAAATTTGYCACTACACTAACCAMAAAACCACTATTCAAAACTACTACAAGAAATAARTACTTCGCATYAYGGAATAAGGTTGTAKTTGAATACTTACAAACTAATTTATGTAGTTTATAATTTATAATTCCAAGCTACGTTTACAAAGTTTATGTAATTTGGAATTTCTAATCCCAATCTACATTAATGTACCCCTATAATTCCAAACATAGTTTCTGTAGTTTGGAAACTCAAAGTATATGTGTTAATATTCATAATATAAAAATAAATAAACAAAACAAAAGAGTATATCATCTTATGTCTACAGGATTTGCAATTAAATTGAGAAATAAATGATTAGACCAAATAAAATTAGAAATCAGGAAAAAATAAAAACAAAAAAAAATCTCGTTCCTGCTTTCTTTTCAACTTCTTATTATAATTCCAAACTACATTAACCACATAACTGTGAAAAAGTTGTCTAACATTTATAATCCCAAACTACTATGTTGAGAATTGCATTTAAAGATTACGAACTACTCTATCAAAAAATAATAAACTACATAAACCAAATAAATGTTAAACTGTCGTCTAACATTTATTCTTCCAAAATATTCTGTTGAAATTTGTAACGTAAGATTATGAACTACTCTGTTAAACAATTGCAAACTACATAAACCACAAAGTTGTTAAACTGCTCTGTTAAACAATTGAAAAGGCCATCTAACATTTAAAATCCCAAACTACTCTTTTGAAAATTACAATTAAAGACTACAAACTACTATGTAAAAAGAAATTACCAATTCTTGCAAGCCATGTTACTCAAAGTCTAAAAGAATTAAGCCAGATTTCACGATACAGCTCAGTCTGAAGTTCCATTAGACCTACAATCTAATGCTTCAGTTACCAAATTGTTTCATAGTGAAATTTTTGTATGTAAACAAAAAAAAAAAAAGACTTGAAAATAACTAACAAGTGCCTTTTTACTAGTAATATATAGGAGGAACAAAGTGAAGGACATCATCACTTCACGGGGCCCTAGGTTAGTCAGCACCTTCTTCTAATTTTAAGACATTTAATGAATATAAGATGCATTGGATTGAACTCCAGCATTTTCGTTATTCAAACAAGTAAGAAATTGCAACACATAAGCAAGCAGGCTATAATATGTATTAATAACAAACACTGCCGCACCTCAGGCCCACAATAAAGAAAAGCTTGATTACATCTTAACTCTTGAATCATTCCTAAAATGTCTGCACCTCAGGCCCACAATAGAAATTGATGCACCTCAGGTCCTATGAGAGTTACTACATTAATATAAGGTTGTGTTTGAATAATAAAAAATTCCCAATACTAGTAGTTTGGAATTTATTTGTAATAAATTAGAACTATTTCACTCAAAAAAATTGTTATAGGATATGAAAAACAAACAAATACTCTGACAAAAATAAATTCACTCAAAAATATTAGTTCTTATTTTGAATACATATCAAAGTCTGTATTCGAATGGTTTAAAACTCTCTAGCCGAGTAGTTTAGAATCTGGTTGTAAAAAAGGTGAACTGATTTTCACGAAAAGAGATTTTGTGAATACTATCTGCTGCAATTCGAAACTATCTGCCTATTAATGGTTGTATTCAGAATATCTGCTGCGTTTCGAAATTATTTGAAACAATTTTACTGCAATTCAAAACAATTCAAAACTATTTTGAAAACTATCTTTTGCCAAGTATCTGTTGTGATTCGAGACTTGAAAAAAAAAAACTCAGAAAAATGAAAAGGAGAAGAACAAAAATAATCTAAAAAATATGTATTCAGAAACAATTCTACTGCAATTCAAAAAAATTCTAAACTATTTTGAAAACTACCCTGTTGAAAACTTGAAAAAAAAATCAGAAAAATGAAAAGAAGAAGAACAAAACTAATCTGAAAAAATATATTCCAACGAATAGATGACTTATTATCAGTTTCCATTTGCAAACAACACCAATCGGTTTCGTGTGTTATCAACTGTGTATGATGGCGGGAATACAAAAACCCTTTGATGTTTTGTAGTTTAAAATCTCATCCAAAGAATCATATTTTATTGGCGATTGGCGTGGGAGTGAAAATTGATTGCGTGGCGATTGGCATGGCCAGTGAAAATTGATTGCGTGAATCATGCTCTATCACCATGCAGATATCTCAATCTGCTTTTCTTTCCATCGGGGCGGGGTTTTTGTCTGTTCAATTTTTTTGGACAGATTGGTCAATATACTACTCAGTACGAACTATATGGTATGTATTTGGCTGAGATGGGAATAAAAAGATTCGTTGGATTTTATAGGATTTGGGTTCTATGATATATAACTAAATGGGAATTTTCCCATAAAACTATTATTAATCAAAAAATCGTAGTTTGCAAATTATGAAATACTTCCATGTATACGACATTTGTAGTTTTTTTTCTACATTTATTTTCATCACCGCAAATAAAAAATGTTAAAACCCTTTTGATTGGTCACCCTTGATATTGCAACATACAGACTGAAAATAGGTTTTATAAATAAAATCCCAACGTGGGATAGAGATTTGCCTTGACTTTTATTAATTGTCATTGCATATGACATAATAACTGAAAATTGCCTTCGATGAAACGTAAAAGGCAACCTAGGATCCGATGCTATTATTAGGGCTGTAAACGAGCCGAGTCGAGTCAAGTTTAGAGAATTTAAGCTTGTTCGTTTATTATCGAGTTCGAGCTCGAACTTTTTTTAACGAACATATCGATGGTTCGCGAGCTTTTTCGAGTTTAATCGAGCTTAAACGAGCTCAAAAGATATTAATTATTAATTAAATTATCTTTAATTTATTACCCAAAATAAAATAAAATATTTTTTAAAGTATATAATACACCTACTAAGATACGTAAATAAATAATTATATATATATTTCTATATTTTTCATATGAACAAGTATAAAAATTATAATTAAAACCAAATTATTAGTTTAATTTATACGAGTTTAATAACAAACTCACTCTAGAACTCACTAACGAACCCGCTCATGAGCTAACGAGCCGAATACCATGAATCTAGAGTTTGCTCGTTTATTAAACGAGCCTTTTTAAACGAGCTCGAGCAAGCTTTTATCGAATCGGATATCGAATACCTCACGAACTGTTTGGCTCATTTACACCCCTAGCTATTATGGTCACTCGTGGGATGAGTACTAATTCACTTGTGTTGCTTCCTTGGATAATTGTTGCCTCCAAAATATGATTACTCGGTATCGTAACAACCAATCTAGTTCCATTGCACAAACCAAGTGAATGATCAATATTTCTCGATAATATGATTGGAGTACCAACTTTCAATCGTAGCTCATGACTCGGTAATCCAGAACACTTTATTGTGTTTAAAAACTCGAGTGAGTGGATATCTTGCAAAATGTCAATATTTGCATCAGATTTGCATGCACTATCTGAGCTCAAATATATCTTACATTTCCCATCATTCAATGAAATCATATATTCATTAATTAAATTGACTACATGAAGTGTTTCTGCAATAATAGATCGGCCCTCTAAATGAACACAACATTCGTCATTTGTTCTGAATTATGGATATGTGTTAGCCACAATTAATGCAATAGGGTCACCATCATTTAAAAATAATAGATCTTATGGGATGTTGATTTCAACGATGCCATCATTGAATCGTGCAACTATCTCATCTCCAATGTTATTTATCCATTTAGAAAACTATTTTAATTCAATCAAATCAGGGTCTGAGCTGAGATTTTGAAGCCTAGTATTCTTTGTCAATCTCAGAACGTTATGAAGTCTCCATAAGTGGGAAGAATTGATTGTTGCGTGTACTATGTCTAACCTAGTACCTTTAGGAATCACCAGAAGAACTTTACGAAAATATCCACCAAGTACCACAGTTTTACCACCGAATGGAATATCTCTAGCCTCTGGACTCTTGAATCCCATAATATCATTCAATATTTTGTCTAAAACTTCAAAACAATGTATATGAATCATCGGATATTCATCCCAAATTATTAGTTGTGCATGCACCATTAATTCCGCAAAGGGGTCCCCTAAAAAATTGTACAAGATAATTCTTTATGAAGATTGAATGGAACTTTAAACCTAGAATGACCAGTTCTTCCTTTTGAAAGAAGGGGAGAAGTTATGCCGATAGATGTTACAATTAATACAATTTCACCATTAGATCTTACGGTTGCAGAAAGAGTCCTCCAGACAAAAGTTTTGCCAGTTACTCCATATCTATAAACAAAGAATAAGCCCCTCTTTGTCGAATAAATAGATTTCATGACCTTAGCAAACAGATATTTTTTTTATTCATATCTTGAAATAATTTAGTGTGTTTTTGAATGGGGGCATCACGGTCATAATCCAATTCCTCAGCAATAAATCCTTTGAAAGAAATATTAGATTCGATTTTAGTTGGAATTGGCATTGAGGAAAGTTCTTTACGCTCTTTCCAATGGTCTACAACAACTTGTCCACTTCCAGCAAAGTAAGGATTTGAATTTCAGCATCACTCATTTCCAAATATGTACAAGAAATTAATAAAAAAAATTTACTTAAACTAATTTCTGTGAAACAATATATACTATCAAAAACTATGGATATAATTAAAGATTAGTTTTGTTATTTTAAACTTTTGTTGTTTACATAAAATGTAATTGTTTTGTTTTTCTCGTATTTTTAAACCTTAGTTTTTCTCGTAACTAACAGAATGGGCAGATTGTTTTGCATCTAATTGTTGTGTTTTTCTCGTATTTTTAATTAAGGATTTATTGTGGTTTTAACAGTTTTTACGTTGGTTATTTAGGGTTTTAAGTTATTTTTCTAGTTTTGTTGTTTTTCTTGTTTATTGTTAATTCTATGTTTAATTGGGTTAAATGATTCCAATTAGTTGGAGGTTTGGTTTAATTCTTGGGTTTTGATATTTAAAATTCCTAATTTTAAAGGTGGAGAAATTGAGGGCCAAAATACAAGTCAAGTAGAAGCCAAGCCATGCCAAGAATTGCCAAAAGTTGTGCCAAAACAAGCTTCAAAAGTGGCAAACATTCTGGAATGCTCGCCAAGCATTGCCAAGGCAAGCCAAAACCCAAGCCAAAGCTCCCAGCAGCATTTGGGCGCACGCCAGGAGACGCCAAAACCCAAGCCAGCGCCTCCCAGCAGCATTTGGCGCACGCCAGGAGACGCCAAAACTGATGCCCAGGCTCAAACCGACGCCAATCAGCGCCAAAACTGATGCCAAACCCCTTACCCAGCGCCAACCGACGTCAAACAGCGCCAAAACTGACGCCAAACCCCTTACCCAGCGCCAACCGATGCCAATCCACGCCAGAACCGATGCCAAACCCTGCCCGGGCACCAACTCTCGTCCAGCCCAAGACCGAGCCACCTCCGAGCCATCTCCAAACCACCTTGAGCCAATTTGGTCAACACGGGTCCAATTGGGTCAAACCCGAGATTTAAAGAGGCTTTAAGGTCAAATTGGCCCATTTAACCCAATTTAAACTTGTATAAATAGAACCTCTCTTTCATTTTGTAAAAACACCTCCTCCCAACCTAAGTTTGGGTTTGGGA
>BMAC01000669.1:807900-836955 GCA_014905375.1 Phtheirospermum japonicum
TGTTTTGGTGGAGGAGCATGAAGAGAGACATTGCCACTTTTGTGGGAAAGTGTCTAGTTTGCCAGCGAGTCAAGGCCGAACACCAACGACCGTCAGGTTTGCTTAGACCACTAGAGATTCCAGGAATGGAAGTGGGAGCATATCTCGATGGATTTCGTGGTAGGTTTACCGCCGTCGACGAGAGGTAACAAGGCAGTATGGGTGATAGTAGATCGTTTAACCCAAGTCGGCTCACTTTTTACCGGTCAAGATGACCTTCAACATGGAACAATATGCCCAAATCTATATTCGGGAAATTGTTAAGTTGCACGGAGTACCGGTCTCGATTGTGTCGGACAGAGACACGAGGTTCACCTCGAACTTTTGGAAGAGCTTGCAAAGTGCTTTGGGCACTAAGTTGAAATTCAGTACGGCTTATCATCCACAAACAGACGGTCAGAACTGAGAGGACTAACCAGGTCATGGAGGATATGCTGAGAACTTGCATACTTGACTTGGGAAGTCAATGGGAAGGCTTATTACCATTGGTGGAATTTGCTTACAACAACAGTTACCAATCCACCATTGGTATGGCTCCATACGAGGCTTTGTACGGGAGAAAGTGTAGATCTCCTTTGTACTGGGACGAAGTAGGGGAGAGAAAGTTTTTGGGCCCTGAACTAGTCCAAGAGACGGTTAAACACATCGCCACGATCCGAGATCGAATTAGGACTGCGCAGGATCGACAAAAATCTTATGCGGACCGACGAAGAAAAGATCTGCATTTTGAGGTAGGCGATAAGGTGTTTCTGAAAGTAGCGCCGGTCCGAGGTGTAGTGAGATTTGGTCAAAGGGGGAAGTTGAAGCCAAGGTACATAAGACCGTTTGAGATTCTCAGAAGAGTCGGAGAATTGGCTTACGAGCTTGCGCTACCACCCAGTTTATCGAGCATTCACAAATGTCTTCCATGTGTCGATGCTAAGAAAGTATGTCTACGATCCACACCATATTGTGAGCTACGAAGAGTTGGAGGTTAATAGGGATTTAACTTATGAAGAGGCTCCGGAAGCGATTTTGGATCGTAAGATACACCGATTAAGGAACAAGGAGATAGCATTGATCAAGGTGGCAATGGAGACGTCATGGGAATGAACGAGGCCACTTGGGAACAGGAGGAAGAGTTCAGAGCGAAGTATCCAAATTTTGGCATTTCATTTTCTTAGAAATTGATAATATAATTTTATTTTGAAAACGAATTATAAATTCGTTTAAGTAGCATTCTTAAATTATTTAATAATTAAAATAGGAATTTGTTTCATGGCGACGAGCTTGGGAGTAGAATTATATTTTTAATGCATGATGAAAATTTAAATAAATAAAATAAAATGCATTGGAGTATGGATGTTACAACCTACCCCCCTTAGAAAAATTTTGTCCTCAAAATTCCGCACTTACCCGAAATGCCGAAATTTGGATACTTCGCTCTGATACCATTTGTAACGCCCCAGGATCGCCCTCCGAGGTGTTAGTGAGATTTGGTCAAAGGGGGAAGTTGAAGCCAAGGTACATAAGACCGTTTGAGATTCTCAGAAGAGTCGGAGAATTGGCTTACGAGCTTGCGCTACCACCCAGTTTATCGAGCATTCACAATGTCTTCCATGTGTCGATGCTAAGAAAGTATGTCTACGATCCACACCATATTGTGAGCTACGAAGAGTTGGAGGTTAATAGGGATTTAACTTATGAAGAGGCTCCGGAAGCGATTTTGGATCGTAAGATACACCGATTAAGGAACAAGGAGATAGCATTGATCAAGGTGCAATGGAGACGTCATGGGAATGAACGAGGCCACTTGGGAACAGGAGGAAGAGTTCAGAGCGAAGTATCCAAATTTTGGCATTTCATTTTCTTAGAAATTGATAATATAATTTTATTTTGAAAACGAATTATAAATTCGTTTAAGTAGCATTCTTAAATTATTTAATAATTAAAATAGGGAATTTGTTTCATGGCGACGAGCTTGGGAGTAGAATTATATTTTTTAATGCATGATGAAAATTTAAATAAATAAAATAAAATGCATTGGAGTATGGATGTTACAACCTACCCCCCTTAGAAAAATTTTGTCCTCAAAATTCCGCACTTACCCGAAATGCCGAAATTTGGATACTTCGCTCTGATACCATTTGTAACGCCCCAGGATCGCCCTCCAGACCTGACGGTTAGATCCACTGTACCGACACAAGTCTTTTCTAGCACGCTTTGTCCTCACTCACGCGCACCCTGGAAAGACTTCCCAGGGGGTCACCCATCCCACCTCTACTCCAGGCCAAGCACGCTTAACTTTGGAATTTCGATGAGAGGGCTTCCAGAAAAGAAGATGCACCTTGTTGGTATGAGTTTACCAATCAAATCTGTTGAGCTTTCCTAAGTAGTCTCATAATTTGGGGTGTTACATTAAGCCACTTTAAAATCCCAAATGATCCCCCTTGAGCCTCTATCCCGTTTCTTGTTAGCCGAACTCGATTTTAGCTCTTATATCTTCATGTTAGTGAGGCAAGAGAGTGTGTTATTAGCTAATGAGAGATGTGTGGGAAATAAATTGAGGGGTTTTGGGTTTTGAGTTGCTTATACAAAAAAAAGAAAAAAAAAAGGGGGAATAAAACTCCAACACAAATCACGAAAAGTGATAAAGCGAGCGTTCAAGTATAAAGCCTAATTCAAAAAGGGCTAAGTCTAGTGAAAAGAAGCAAATTCAAAAAAAGCTTCTACGTGTTGTGAAGAATAAAGTCGGGAAAGCGTGAAAATGTATGAAAAGGTTTTCGATTGAAAGATTGGTGAATTGGGAAAGGTGAAGCGATCATAAGCTTCGGGTTTTAAAAGTTAGGATTTTGTGTGTTATTGATCACGTTTGATCGTGTGTTAGTCACTATATCCAAATATTACATACCTTACCAAAGAGCCAACATTACAACCCATAATAAAGACCTCTTTCGATTCTTGTTTGGTCATGTATTATGAGCAATTTTGAGCGTCCGATTTGTGAAATCTTGACTAGTGCATGCATTGTCCGATTCGAGCGTATACACGTCCCATATCAAACACTTGAGCGAATTGAGCGAATACCCTCAAAATTCCATTTGTGAGGAAGTCATCGATTTGGCTTGCATTTGAGAAAGAGTAATACGAGCAATGCTTGACGATAGCGAGTTATGTTGATACTTCCATCATACTAAATAAGGATAAGCACAAGGATTTTTCTTTTTACATAATGTTCATTGCATGTACACTCTCGATTCTTTTCGTTGTTCGAGGACGAGCAAACCGATAAGTGTGGGGTAGTTGTTTTGCATGTAATTGTAATGTTTTTCTCTTATTTTTAATTAAGGATTTATTGTGGTTTTAACAGTTTTTACGTTGGTTATTTAGGGTTTTAAGTTATTTTTCTAGTTTTGTTGTTTTTCTTGTTTCTTGTTAATTCTATGTTTAATTGGGTTAAATGATTCTAATTAGTTGGAGGTTTGGTTTAATTCTTGGATTTTGATATTTAAAATTCCTAATTATAAAGGAGGAGAAATTGAGGGCCAAAATACAAGTCAAGTAGAAGCCAAGCCATGCCAAGAATTGCCAAAAGTTGTGCCAAAACAAGCTTCAAAAGTGGCAAACATTCTGGAATGCTCGCCAAGCATTGCCAAGGCAAGCCAAAACCCAAGCCAAAGCTCCCAGCAGCATTTGGCGCACGCCAGGAGACGCCAAAACCCAAGCCAGCGCCTCCCAGCAGCATTTGGCGCACGCCAGGAGACGCCAAAACCCAAGCCAGCGCCTCCCAGCAGCATTTGGCGCACGCCAGGAGACGCCAAAACTGATGCCCAGGCTCAAACCGACGCCAATCAGCGCCAAAACTGATGCCAAACCCCTTACCCAGCGCCAACCGACGTCAAACAGCGCCAAAACTGACGCCAAACCCCTTACCCAGCGCCAACCGATGCCAATCCACGCCAGAACCGATGCCAAACCCTGCCCGGGCGCCAACTCTCGTCCAGCCCAAGACCGAGCCACCTCCGAGCCATCTCCAAACCACCTTGAGCCAATTTGGTCAACACGGGTCCAATTGGGTCAAACCCGAGATTTAAAGAGGCTTTAAGGTCAAATTGGCCCATTTAACCCAATTTAATCTTGTATAAATAGAACCTCTCTTTCATTTTTGTAAAAACACCTCCTCCCAACCTAAGTTTGGGTTTGGGACTTAATTTCTCTCTCTAGATTTAATTTTCAAGCTTTGCCTTGGGTTTGTAAGCTCAAGAAGGATTCAAGTACTCCCTTGAATCTTTAATTCCTTGCAATTTCAATCAAGCTTTTGGATTCTACATTTAATTTTAGTAAGTTTTCTTTTAATTTCTTGCTTTGTTCTTCATTTGTTTTATGCTTTTTGCCTTAGGTGTTAGAAGTTGTGCTTGATCTTGTGAATTGGCTATGAATCCTAGTTGAGTGAGACATCTAGATCATAGATCAAGTCCTTGATTTGTTTAATTTCAAGTAATTTCATATGTTTCATGCATTTTTCTTCATTTCATGCTTTTAGCCTTAGGCACCTTGAATTCATGATGAAACATATGAATTGGCTATGGAATCTAGATGAGTGACACGTCTAGGTCATAGATCGGCTCTTGGATCGTCTTGATTTTGAGTTTTTCACATGCTTTATTTGCAATTTTATTTTTATGCTTTGTTTCATGCTTAATCCTAGATCTAGGCTTTGTTTCTTGTTATTTTTCTTAAAGTCTCAAACTTTCATGTCAACTTGCAATGCTCTTTCTATCCATGCTTTCAATTTTTGTCAATTTGCATTATTTGAGTTTTTATGCATAGTTGTACCTTGTGCTTGCATGCTTGTACTTGGTGAAACAATGCATTCTCTTGCTTAATTCCTTAATTGCTTTGCATTTTATGTTTGAGGCATACGACGAGGCATTCTACCCACTTGCATTTCAATTTCTAGGATAGTTTAGCTATTTTAATTATTTTATTTTCATTTTTCCTTTATTTTTCAAGCTTGAAACACATTGAATACTTCAATTGAATCGATCTCCAATAATACCAAGCCATGAACCCGTTGATTCATTTCAACACCACGAAAACTCTTCTAAAAAAATGGCGCCGTTGATCCCCAGTAACTTGCCTCTTCGATGTCATAGATATATTCCCTATCATCATCCAGTAGCCCAACTGAGTAGCACGCATCACGATATTTATCATGTTACTTTTCGTTTACTTTTTAAAGTTATCATGACATTGTGCTCCTCGATCAACATTGAGGAGGCACCGAGTATAATAGTTATCACCAGAACCTTGGGGAACATAATATACCCGAGCAATGTGCAACCTTTGCTTGCTAGGGGTCCACTCATTTATTTTTGAGTTCCAAACAAAATACTGAGGAAACTGAGCATACAACAAATTGCGAGCTTCAGGATATTTCTTGTTAGCCTCAAACCAACCCATAAACATTGTATGAAGTGTTTACTGCCATTTCATCGCATCATCCAATGAGTCATTATCATTATATAGTACTCTATTCTCCCCTGGAAGATGAAAACTCAAGAGTAGGATAGAAGCATTTTTATACTAAACTTCATGGCCAAAGATTCTCCAAGCCGCTTTACATGGAGAAATGTAACAACAATCGTAATACATGTTGGTCCCATCAATTTCTCGCTTCCACCCATCATTGTTACCACTTTGGTAAAATGTTTTTGTGACCCTATCATTTTCCTTTTTCACATATTTCAACAAATATTTGATAGATCTAGACGGATTGCACCATTCAACGTTTATATGTGCTCCATACTTTATCAACAAATAGCGATTGTGTGGCATAGGGGAACACCATTCTTTGTTATCGTCCGACAGTGTTTCTACGTCTGTACACCGGGTAACCATCATAGTCAATAGTAGTGGATTCAACTAACCTCTTTATATAATGTTTTGAGCATTTTCCATCAACCATGCAAGGAGAAGATTTTTTTTAAATACCCACATGGCATCTGAATCATCAACTAAGAAACTGTTGCATAATACCATAGATCTTCCTTTCCATTAGGAATTTCAGCTGAAATGACTCGTTAAATACTGCTTGCATTAATGCATTAAACCAAATTACTTGTTTCGCGTATGTTCCCTAAAATTTACGAGTTTAACTGATATAATTAAATAAATTATAATATTATCTCAAATAACTATTTGGTTGTATATAAGAAATACACAGAAATATTCAAATATCTTTAAGTTTGGATAAAATAAAATATTATTATTTATATTGGATATTATTATGTCAAAATTCTAATAATCATCTCTCCAAATCAAATTATTTTGATTGATTAAATGTGCGGATCTTACCTTTTCCATAAATCATAATAATTAAACTTATTATATATTATATTAGATATATTATGTCATGATATATTATGATAATATTTACATTAATAGATACATTATGTTGATTACCATATCATCTATTTTACCATATTAAATGGCATTAATTAAGTTAATTAATATATCATGACATATAAAATATTGTTAATTATATGATTAGCCAGTGTAATAATAGATGTTTCATAGTTATTCAAAAAATAAATTAATGATTATTTGATGTCAGAATTTTTTATAATTTAAATTGATCAAAGTTGGAAAGGAAAGGGAAGCCATATATATCGATGGGGTGTATTCATTAATGAACTAAGCTCGAAAATAAATCTACGCAATGACAAAAAAAATATAATAATACCTAAAAAAGTTATTTCAAATCCATGTTATTAAACTGCATAAATATTGATAAAATTGTCTTAAACAATCACAAAATGCTACTAACATCCCAGAAACATTTATTAAGTGACAAACAAAAATAAGCAAACTACTAACAATAACGATGATGTTTAAAAATAGTGTCTAAATTTTTTCTTGCTTGATCACATTCTCCAACTTCTTTAGAGATGCATTAGGGTAAAATGCTTTCTCAAGTCTGTGTTTGGTCGGGTTCGCATCATCAACATCAATGGAGCAATATGAATCAATCTTCACATTAGTCTTTTCAGGAGAACACGCTTCGTCATCATCCAAACTTACATAGTCCTAAGAGTATTATAAATTATCAATTGATCAAATAATATAATTTTACTCTATATGATCAATAAAAAGCATATTGAACTTGTTTGATTTCTAAAATAGATATTATCTTATCACAAACTGATTCACTTAGATGTGTCTTTGAGATCTGATCTGACACCTGTAAATTAAGTGTTTTTCATTATTTATGAAGTAAAACTGTAAATGAATAACATTACTATTTGAATTGAGGAAATATGAAATTTATTAAAACATTAATCATGCCTAGCTATCGATGAAAGTTTTTTCGAATCTGGCAATCAACTCTAAATCGAGAGAAAGTTTGGCAACGATAAAAGTAAGTTCTTGTCCTTTACTTGCATTCATCTTGCATTGCACCTTGAGTAGAATCTTTTTATCAACTAAGTCATCAACTTTTCTAGGAACAACATCAGGATTAACATCCTTCAAATATGAGCAATTATTCACCGAGATATAGAAAAGTCTTAGATAGTTAATGAAATCAACTAATGTCAAGTGAGCAAAGTGAATACCGTTTCTTTCTTTGTATCGTCTGCCTTCTTACCAATCAAATCACAACTATCTTTATCCTAAAAAAGAAAGTTAGAGTTTCCAGTATTGTCCATCACCAGCAATTCAACTTATATCTATAAAAATAGGAAAATGACAAAATATACAATGTGCGAATTTTATGTTTGTATATTAGAATATACAAAAAATAACTATAGGTTCCATCACCTTCTAGATTGTTTTTGCAATTTTAACATTTAAATTTGCAATCCTCCTTCTTTAGAGCATGAAAACATTTAGTGCATGCGTAGTACCAATAGTTCAACTCATTCTCAAGTTCAACAATCAAACATCATGTCTAATAAAATCCATCTTGTTAAGCCAATAAATATGGGAGTGGCAAGATAATTTGTTTAGTTATAATAATTCATAAATAAATAAAAACAATAAAAATCAATAATTTATATCAAAATATTATGCTGATTAAAATATTGTATGTAACACTTTTATGACCTCATTAGTGTCCAATAGCTATTGAATTGTCTTGGAACCACGGATCCGGTCATGAAATCATTTGCAATTGAGCATTGTGAGATATCTAATATTGTATTGATGGTGCTCAATTCTACATTTTTATTGGACAAACTAAACAAACATTCAAAATTATTATTGTCTATAAAACAAAAATATTATGATATATAAGAATTTATATAAAAATGCATTGCTATTTTCAGTACCTTTCTATATATTTTAGTATCTAAGAGTCATTTCCATTGACAATCACTCGAGTTATATTGTAAATGTTTTGGCCATTGCTTTTACCCTAATATTTGGTAAATATCTTATTTTATAATCATTGATATAAGAGTTTTTTACATCTTATATAAAGGTTATATTCAAACCTTTTATATTCCTTTACTTGAGCAAACTGTATAATAACAATAATCGGAGAAGTAGAGTCAATTGGAATTTGTGGAGAAACTTCATAAGCATATTTGGACCAAAACATATATGAAAGTCGTAATCCCCTAATATATAAGAAGATTTTGTTTGAAATATAATTAATATATATAAATTTAGTATGATTGCAATTATAAATATTTTTATAATAATTTTTTATTTTTATTATAGAAAGAATCGTTCAAACATAAAAAATAACTAAAAATGTGTTTTGTTCAAAAAACATAACTCTAAGTCTTCGAGCGTAATATCCATGATGCGTTTTCTATCCGAAAGAGTGTAAACTGGTTGTATAGCAACAACTCTACCAACAACATCTGAATAATAAAATATAATAACAAAACTTGAAGCAAATACATTTGCTAATTTCAACTGACATAGTAAATACTTATTTTAAGCCTTCTAAATAAAACTCAATGAATATGTACACACACACACACACACACACACACACACACATATATATATATGTGTGTGTGTGTGTGTGTGTAGAAAAACACAAATAATTCCAAGATAAACTACTTATAGCACGGGAAATAGATAAATATAAAATGTAGATATATAGAGAACAAAAGTGTATTTTTTTGTCATTGTATTTGGTTTTTAAGATCACCAAAGTTTTTATAGGTCATTATAATAAATAATTAAATATACTAATAATTGTGTATTTTAGTATATAGTCCCATTCCCTTAACGATCAAAAAACCGAACTATTTATTTATATTTTCCTTTACCATATTATTGTTCCAATAATTTAACAAAAACATGTAATTTTTAAAAATACTGGGAGAGAGAACTATAGGGATTTTCTCATCGGAGGTTAACATCTCAAAAACCTCATGAAATGGCTTGAAAATATACAAATCCGAAGGAAATGCGTCGTCGGAGCAAGTGTTGACTGTAGTACGATTAAAGAAGTTGAAAACATTTTCTTTCTGTGCCGACCTTGAACATTATTTTAATTTCCGACACGATAATATTTGACACAATATAGAAACCACCTACAAAATATTGGGGCTTAAATTTCGCAATATGATTCTTGGGGACTGTTTTGTGAATAGCATCACCCTGAAAATTGTAACTAAGTTAATATATAATTTAAATGTAACATATAAACATATGAAGAAACATAAACCAAAAATTGTACATTTGCCGTACATAGCGATCTTTGAAATGTTATTGAAACTAAATGGTTCGGTGTTCTTTCCATATGAATTAACGTCATAAGCCCTCAAAAGACGTAGTTTGAGTGCCTACCGTGTTTTGA
The DNA here is from genome assembly GCA_014905375.1 of Phtheirospermum japonicum. Lineage (NCBI taxonomy): Eukaryota > Viridiplantae > Streptophyta > Magnoliopsida > Lamiales > Orobanchaceae > Phtheirospermum > Phtheirospermum japonicum. The sequence continues at coordinate 817,739 of BMAC01000669.1, forward strand.
TGAGATTAAGATCCTTCACTAGTGAAAAGATCGGTGCCATTGGAGAACAAAAATAATACTTGTCAATTTGATTATATGAACGATTTTTTTTGTTTGTTTGTTTTTCTCAACTGTGCGGAAATATATATATATATATATATATATAGAGAGAGAGAGAGAGAGAGAGAGAGAGAGAGTAGTTTCATATATAAATTTTGTAATAAGTAAAAAATAATGTGGACTATATTTATTAGTGGTATGCAAAGTTGACTTTTGTTACGAACTTGTTATTCATTCCTTAAAATGTAAATAATTAGTTGTAACTCAAATTACTCAATTACATGTATGTATAATATATAATTAAAATAAATCATTGATGTGAATTTACATTATGACTGCTACTTTATTTAATTATGGAATATCTCACATTGACAACGTGGTAATATTCTTCTTCATATAAACACTAAGTTAACTTCTTGACTTTAATATGTGTGTATGTTATAAAAGTACTATAAATCGTTAATTGTAGCTAAAATTATGGGTGATATTTCGTTTAACTGAGGAGTGTATCTATGAAACTCAGTTTCAAGGATTATTTTCTTTATTAAAATATTAATGAAAGTTGCAAGATTTAAGAAATACATTCATGGTGATAAGTATGAGATTATATTCTTTGAAAATTGTTCAAGATAATTCAAATGAGTATTTCCATAAATAAAATTTATAACAATTAAGAAATAATGTGAAATATTTTTATTAGTGGTAAACAAAGTTGACTTATCATTTCATAGATAATGAAAATGCGACAAATATTATATCATTATGTGTAATCATGTATTTTGAAATGTAAGAATGATTCCTAAAATGAGATAATTTAGGATTAATTGAGTTATTTGATTGTTAACTTCATCATTTACGAAATCTTAGTCTTCTGGTTGATTTGGGTTATTATATAATAATGATTTGAGTACACTTTCTCATATATAAAAAATATTTCTCACTGTGTTTTTGTGGGATTAAGATCCTTCACCAGTGAAAAGATATGTGTTATTGGAGGAAAAAAAAAATACTCGTCAATATGATTTTATGAATGTTCTCTTTTTTCTTCTCAACTCCATGAAAATCTATATATATATATATATATATATATATACATAGAGAGTAATTTCATAAATAAAATTTGTAATAAGTAAGAAATAATGTGGACTATATTTATTAGTGGTATATAAAGTTGACTCTCCTTTTGAAATTTTATTCATTCCATAAAATGTAAATAATTGATTGTAACTCAAATGTATAATATATAATTGAAGTAAATCATTGCTTTAACTAAAATTATGATTGCTTTATTTAATTATGAAATATCTCTAATTGACAAAATAGTGATATTTTTCTTCATATAAAAACTAAGTTGATTTTTGACTTAAACGTGTGTGCATGTTATAAAAGTATTATAAATGGTTCATTGTAGCTAAAATCATGGGTGATAATTTGTTTAATTGAGGAGTGTATCTGTGGTATTTAATTTCAATGAATATTTCTTTATTAAAATATTAATGAATGTTGTAAGATTTAAGGGATACTTTCATGGTGATTTATATGAGATTATATTCTTTGAAAATTATTTCAAGATAATTAAATACACACACACACACACACACACACACACACACACACACACACATATATATATATATATATATATATATATATATAAAATTAGGTTCAAATGAGGACCACGTCATTATATGTGAATCTAGGGCTAATTATAGGCTGTTAGATTAAATGAGATGAGCGTATAGGGTTTATTATTAGAATTGATTTGATTTAGGAAGGAGGGAAGGGGCATGTTAGTCTTTCATCTAATGTGCAGTTACGCAAGATCCCATAAATTAAGGTTCTCTAATTTGTATCCTTATTCTGCGGCTTTATTTTTTTCTCTGTTGTTTTTATTTATTTCAAGTTGAGAGTTAATAGTTAATCATCTCCTTCATATATTTTTTTTCGATGCATATTCCCACACTAGTGACAAACTGTATTGGTTGCATTTGTAAGATTTTTACTAGTGACAACCATTTGACATATGCTACTATTTAAAAGTTGGGTGTACCGATGACCCAGTAACAAATACAAACCACACCAACATATTTTTTTTATTTTAGTAAATTAATGATCCCCATAATTAGACCAAATCTTATGGAATATCATTATTATACATATGATATTAACATTAGGTCCTTAGATCAATTCAACCAAAATAAAAGAAAAATAAGAAGAAGAACGCGAGCCAAAAATAAAATTGTCCAATTTGGAAAAAGAGCACATCAATTTACTTTCAGTATGAGTGTATTTGTTTTCTTTAAATGGGTCTATAATTTGACAACAGCAACAAAAGTAGGAAAATCTCATGTCCATTTTTCCATTCCACAGATATAATATAACTCACTTCAGACGTAATCTTTTTCAAAAAATTGTTAGGTTTCCATCATTTAAAAAAAATCCAATAAAATTGCATGTGCAACCACCCAAAATGGTAAATCTAACAGCTGGGTTTTAAGAAATCATGAATAAAAGTGGCAGTAACAACTGCACGAGACTTTTTAAGGTTTAGATGAAAATCAACATCCCTCATAATAAACCGACAATATATTTAAAGAAAAAAATTGCCAAACACCTCCCAATTTTAGACCACTTCGATCCGTTATTGAAAGGATCTAACAAAATTTTCTCAATTGGATTTAACGCAAACAAACCTAACAATAACAATTTTACATTTATGTCTCTAACGAGGCTCAAGCAGAAGGTGAGTCAACTGATTCGGATTGGTCCCGTTTCATAGCAAAGTATTCTTCAGTCCGGGCAAGATTCTTAGCCACGAATGGTTTGACCCATTTCTTTCGGCCCGGAAGAACGGTTATCGAGCAACCTGCCCCTTTGAGATGTACTATTTACTGACACGAACCCCGCAGGGAATGCGTCACCATGTTCCGTATCCTTGCCAACTGTTACTTCACTATCCAAAGCACCATCCAAATTTCTGGTGTCTACATTGCGCTTTTTTAGTTCATCCGGCTTATCTGCATATTTTCATTGTGTTACAATTTTATAAACAGGTGTCGTACAATTCTGAAAAAAATAAATACATAGCAATACAAACTCATATACCAACAACTATTGCACAAATACATCCAATGCACTATCAAATACTAATCTAAAAAACATTTTAAAAAACATCATTAATTAAGCAATTTAATCAGAAACTAAAATCACTGTACATATTCAATGACAGCAATATATACATACTTTTAAAAGCACCACATACATAAGTGAAAGCAACAAAAATATTATTTACAAAAACATGACAGCACTATCAAATATACACATTCAAAGCACCATCATCTTTAAGGCACCATCAAACATGATTGATAGCACTATAAAAATGAAACATGATTGAAAGCACTAAAACATATATTGAAACAAATGGTTCACAGAAACTGCCAACACTATCCATATAAAATTAAAGCACGATACATATAGACCAAAAGCACTACAAAACATAGCATGAAATAACTGGTGCAATATGAAAGCACTGAAAACACATCCCAAAAATCATTACTATAACCAAAACACTATTTCCCCAGCATTACACATACTAAAAAAATATAGCCAATACACACCATTTCAGAAAAATATAATAAAACATACATCTCGAAAGCACTATTGGTATTCATGGAAGCACTATGGGTATATTAGGAACACTATAGCAAGAATCCAAAAGCACTAACTAACATACTGTGAAAAACAACTCATAAATTTAAAGCACTGCAAACATATTATGGAATCACTAGTGAAATATGAAAGCACTGTTAATATATTCCAAAAGCATTAGTATAAATAAATCCTTATTTCACCAATATTACACATACCACAAAACTATAGGTAATAAACCCCAGTTCAAAAAAATATACAAGAAAATAAAACTTCAAAGAACTACAGTTATTCATGGAAGCACTCTGGGGTGTATTCAAAACACTGTATCAAGCACTCGAAAGCACTAATAAGAGTACTACTGAAATCACTGTAGAGTATGAAGCACTGGAAAACATTTCTCAGAACCAAATTTACTGGAAACAAACTCGGCATCGCCTTATTCATGCCGCAGAAACAAAATTAAAAAATTAAGAGAACCATCTTTACCGACATTGGTAATCAATACATGAATTCCATCGAAAAAAAAGTGGGTTAACTGGAAATTGGGATATTCAACTACAGGGGACTTTTGTTTCAAATTTGATATACTTTCTAGGGTTCATATACAGATTTCGATTCTAGGGTTGAAATTTATACCTGCTGCGCCAATCACCGCCGTACGCCGATGACATCCAGACCGCCACCCGTCGCTTTCCATCGGAAAGCCTCAAACTTTTTCTCGAGGCGCAAAAGTCAGAATTCTCTCCTCCGATTATCTACACCATAAGCCAGACACTCTTCTCTAGAAATGTTTTTTTGCTTGAATACATGATACGGGATGTGTTATTTACCTTTTGGAGTTCCCAATATCACGGGTCTAATTAAATGGGGGGATTTCTATAATGTTTTTCTAGGCCTAAATTGCCCATCTCGATTAATTCGACCGCGTGAGGATTTCAATTTTCCCATTTTTAAGTAGAAATTCTCAATAAAGTATAACCATTGGATTAACTGAATCTATGGTCCAGATGAGTCCCTAGATTCATATATAAAGACGGGTTTTCATTTGACTCAACCCTATATATATATATATATATATATATATTATATATATATATATATTATATATATATATATAATATATATACCCTATATATATATATATATATATATATATATATATATATATATAGGATTAGGTTCAAATGAGAACCATGTCCTTATATGTGAACCTAAGGTCAATTATGGGCCTTAGATCTAATTAAATGGATGTATCTAATTTTCTGTGTATTTCCTTATTTGATTAAAAATATTAGGATTGTATAATAAAAGCACTTCTGATGTATATAACTGAAAATGTTAATAAAGCACTGTGATTGTATAATAAAAACACTGCTGGTATATAATAAAAGCACTAGTTCGCAGGTTCGCATATAATGACATGGTTTCCATTTGGACCCACCCCTATATATATATAATATATATATATATATATATATATATATATATATTATATATATATATATATATATATATATATATATATATAATATTATGATTAGGTTCAAATAAGAATCACGTCATTATATGTGAACCTAGGGACTCATCCACACCGTTGATTATATAAGATCAATGGTAAATATTAAAAGGAATTTTTTACTCTAATTCAAGAATAATAGGGATATTTTTGTCTTTTTAAAATCTTTACAATTAAGACAGTCTCATAATTACATATATTCCTTTTCCATAATTACATATATTCCTTTTCTATAACAAGGAATTAATCCATCTCCATTATAATCATTCTCATCAGATTGACGGGATAATTCAGAATTAACCTATCTCTATTATGATCTCCATTACGAAAAACGCAATTGTTTGAAGAAAAAAAGAAAAATCTTTTCGTTGGTTATTTGAAAGCACTGTCCGATCACTAAAAATGCACCGATATATATTAAAAAAAAGCGCCAACTCTTCAGCTTTATGCTGCAAATTTTCCTTTTTTTTGAAGGCTGTCAATTCATATACGTTGTTTTATTGAAATCAATGTCCAATTCATATACGTTTTCTAGGTATACGATATTGCGAGGGTACACGATAGCCCATATTTGCAATCTGGATCGATGATGGAATCCAACCTCACCATCGAGGATGTCTCCATTAGTGGGGCTCTGATCGCAGTGGTGGTTGTTGAGATTCTCTTTTTATTTTCTCGGTCTAAAACCCATGGGCATGGCGGCGTTGAAGGTTTCATGTCGAAGGTCTCAATTTTCAAAGTTGAGTTTGAATTTTCATTAACGAAATTGGTGCTTCCACATCCAATTCCGCTGCTTTGAGAATAATTTACACAGTGCTTCTGCAAGTATTTGTTGGTGCTTTTGTTCAAATATAATTGTGTTGGTGATAATAACGAGTGCTTCTAAGAAAGTTGGTGGTGCTTTCTTTTTAAAATTATTGTTTTTTTAATTACATTGGTGGTGCTTTTTATACCTTGGGACGATGATTTTCTAGGCTAAGAATACTTTTATTTCAGACCAAAAGCTAAATCAAGTTAGTGCTTTTTTATTGCATTAGAGGTGTGTTTTCCTTGGACAAGAACACTTTTATATTAGGTCAAAAACTAAATCAAATTAGTATATTAGTGATTCAATAGTAAAAACATTGTTAGTGTAGTAAAAATATACTGCAACTACATAAGAAAAGCACTCTTATTGTATTACTGGTTCAACAGAAAAAGCATTGTTAGTGTAGTAACAAAGCACTGTAATTATATATAAAAAAAAGTAGTCTTAATATATTAAGAAAATCAATCTTATTATATTATATTATTATTAATACATGAGTAATTTACTTAAGAACGTTAATTTATTTTTAATCTCATTTTTAAGTAAATTAATAATTTTTATGGAAAATCCTTGTTTCCTTTTAAAAGAAAAGAAAAGATAAAATACAATCTTTTTTCCTTTTAAAAGAAAATGAAAGATAATATGCAATTGACAATTAGTCTAATTTGCCCCTCTCAATTAATAAACCTGTGTTTGGATTTCATATTTTTCATTTTTAAATACAAATTCTAAAATAAATATAACCATTGGATTAAATGAATCTATGGTGTAGATGAGTCCCTAGGTTCACATATAATGATGGGTTTTCATTTGAACCCAACCCTACATATATATATATATAGGATTGGGTTCAAATGAGAACACTGTCATTATATGTGAACCTAGGGACTAATCCTGGCCTTAGATCTAATATTGCACAGTGCAATTATATGTCAAGGTTCATTGTGCTTTTTACACAGTACTGTAGTGCTAAAATCAGTCCAATTTTTTAAATTATATATATATATATATATATATATAATATATATATATATATATATATATATATATATATATATATATATTTACGTTTTAAAACATGCAATATGTATCTTAAATTGTAGATCTTGAGAATGTGATTAATTTGATATATATTTCATTCAATACGAATAAAATTTGAAAAAGTTATGGTTTGTTGAAGATTTGAGTTTCATTTCAAATTTTTGAATTTGCAGTTTATAGATGAAATTTGCGATGCTTTTTGTATACAATCGTAGTGTTTTTTTTTCTTAATCTATTGTGCTTTCTAAAGAACAATGTAGTGCTCTTTGTAAATGTTGATATATGTCCAAAATACCATTTCTAATTAATTAATGCATTTTTTTACATTATTACCATGCTGACATGTCATGATCTCAACCATCAAGATTATCCAATCTAATGGTCAAGATGAGTCCCTAGGTTCACATATAATGACGGGTTCTCATTTGAACCCAACCCTATATATATATATATATATATATATATATATATGATTATGAGTATGAGTATTTCCATAAATAGAGTTTGTAGCAATTAATAAATAATGTGAAATATTTTTATTAGTGGTACACAAATTTGACTTATCATTTTATAAATAAGGAATGTGCGACAAATAATATTTCATTAATGTTAACAATTTATTGGTGATTGAAAAAAAAAATAATAAGCAGATGATAAAAATATTAAAGACATATGGGTGGGTGGGTGAACACATTATTTATCAAAGATTTTCTCCACATTTTTTAATAATTATTTCTCTCTCCTTTCAAAATCCCTCTTTAAATTAGTAGAGATTACAGGATATAGTTAGTATAAGTCCATGAGAAATATTAACACAAAAACAATTAAATAATAGATAACCTAAATTAAAAGAAGAATTAAGTTGTTTCCATAAAAATCAAGTCTATATGCATGATGTTCTTATTTGGGTATAAAAATTGACTATGGTGTCGTAAATGTATCATGTCCCTCACTTCCCTGCATACACCCATTGATATATCTCCCTACTTATCTCGTGAAATGATCTAATGGTTATAAGTGAAAAATGATATAGTCACGGTACCGTAGAATCTCCCATAAATATGATACAATATAATATCTCTACATGTGCTATGTGAATATTTAATTCTTAAGCCCATTGTTTCTTTATTTTGTTATTTCATCTTCGTAGATAATAAAAGAACCTTTATTGAAAACATAATTGATATGACATCAAATATTGTGTCGACCATGCATATAATAGAAGGTGTAATTTAGGTCGGCAAAATTGTAATAAATGTCTTTAAAAGAAGTTTTGAGTATACGGGCTATCGGCAGCCTAAATGGTTAATGAAAAGGTCGCGCAAAGAGTAAATGGGCTCTGACATGTCGCTAATATGTTAAAAATAAAAGAGTTAACAATCGAGAAGGTTCTAGGTTGTTGTTGATGGTATTAATAAGGATTTTTATGGTATTTTCATGGTTGTCGAAAGTGAAAGTCCTATTGGGAGATGGTTTCCTAATTATGGAATTTGAGGTTGACTCGGAGAGTGAAGCCCTTATTGGAGGAGTACGTCTCTAACATCTATATAAAGAGGATACAGGCCTTGATTTTAATTAAGTTGATTTTTCCTAAATTCTTGCTCTCGCTTTTGTCAAATTTATAATGTTACTGATTTAAGAATTGGAGGGCCTACGCCGAGGCTATCCAACTTGGATTTTTGAGCTGATTGACCTTTGTTCAAGGAAGTTGTTTTGATGCGATTCGGTCTCTTTCTTGGCGAACCAAACTTTTGATCTTATCAAGTGGTGCAATTTGTGGGAATACGAGTGACAACAAGTCATTGAGCGAACGATGTGAGTTATAAACCAAACCATGAAGTTGAAGAACGTGACGCCGCGCATGGTGAATTTTTCAAGCAATGAGGATGAGGATGCTAACGCCAAAATCCATACCACTGTAGACAAGTATATTCCACCAACAGGGACCGAAGACCCGGTAATATACAAAATGCACAATAAGAAGGTGATGGGGAGAAAGATCTAGAGGCTATGGGGACAAACAATCAAACTATTTCTATAAAGGTATCCACGAAGGAAGAGGTTGTGATTGTAGGAATGGAGAAATACCACCAAATACGATACAGAAAACTATGGATATAAGACTTAGCAGTGATGAGGAGGAGGAAGATTAGCGGGTTGGTGGTGACAAATGGGGGAAGTAAGAGGAACTAAAAGAGGTCGTCTAGTCTCCTTGTGTGGGGAAAGCTCACCGAAAAAAGAGGCCTGGGATGGAACCACTAAAAGCTGCCAAGCGGGGAAGAAGACATGAGGATGAAGACCATTTACTATGGGATAAGGAGGAGGAACCAGAGGAAGAGTACGAGGGACCTTGGGGGACATTAGTTAACCGAGGTGGGTTTTGATGGAGAAGAGAGTGAGAGTATAAGATGATGATGATGATGATGATGATGATGATGATGATGATGATGACGACGATGACGATAACGAGTCACTCCCTACCTCGAGAGTGATACGTGATATACAAATAGCGTTGAAAGTATTCTAAAATAGGTCACACGAGTAGGACCAGAGGAGGACTGGGTTCATCCGCTCTCAGAAGAAAATTTGACGGTTGTCCTACCTTGGGGGTATAAAGGATTATATTTTTACTATGATGGGATGGTTCCCACCCGACACATATTAAGTTTTGAGAATGAATTTGCATTGCGATAATATACCGATGTTGTCACATGTCGGGCATTATTATCTAATTTACAAAGATCTGCATAGAATTAGTTTCCCCGGTTCACTCCCAAAAAGATCACCAATTTCAAGGTGTTGAAATCCTCATTTCTAGCAGACTTTGCTAGTGCGAGAAAGAACACGAAGATATTCATGTTGCTATTTGCTATAGTATAGAAAAAGGAAGACTCTTTGAAGGATTATGTTGCTATTTTAAGAGAGCTATTTTAGAGGTGCCTACTGCAATGAGTGACATAAAGTCCAAGACGTTAACGCATGGATTTCGCACATGAGGATTGAGAAAGACATTGGATAAGTTAGCTACTCTCACATATGAACATGTGTTGGATAAGAGTGTGAAATATATCTATGTGGAAGAAGCTAAGGAAGAGAGATGAATGCACTTTTCTAATGAGGATGGCTATGAGGAGAAGCTCCCAACCAAGAAGGCAGAACCTAGGAGGTATCCACATTAGCAAGTTATGTTATTTATTGCATCGGCGGAAGATATGAAGAGGGTAGATGTTGGGATAGATAGGATATAGTGTGTATGATCCGGATGATTTTACGCTATTAAAGAAGACAATGGATAAATTTAAACATAATTCATAGATAACAACCTAATGTAATAAGGTTGCCAAGAGATTAAACAGAGCTACCTTCTAAACCAAAGTCATCTTATTATTGCATGTTCCATAATAACTATGGCGTTCCACGAAGAGGTGCCGCCTCCTGAAGGAGGAGATTAAGAGGTTGGTCATGGCAGGCCACATAAAGGACACGATAAGAGTTGGGGTCAAAAGTGAACACTTCCAGGACCTCCTCCGGGAGAATTCCTAAGGGTGCAAGAAGGTGGGAAAGCAAAAAAGTCAGGAGGAACATGAAGTTCAATAGGTGAATGGTGATCGTAGTAACAACAAGAGGAGAATCAACATGATTTCTTGAGGACCTATAGATGGAGACTCAAATAATGCAATAAAAATTCACGCTAAAGCTACTAGACTGGAGGCTTCGGAGGTTGCACTAGTAAACTAACATCCGCCACCTTTGAGGATAATTATTTGCTTTGTGCCAGATGAGATATGAGTTTATAGGTCGAGCATGATGATGTGCTAGTCATACGAGCGAATGGATATACTTATGATGTCAATAAGGTATTTATGGACAAGGTGATCTCGGTTAATATTTTATATAATCACTATTTAGAACCGATGATTGTGGAAGTGAATATGAGGTTGTTTCAAATGATTTTTTACGTACGAGAAGTGGTTTTGGGAGTGGTCATAGGGGAAGGTGAATTTTAGGTGGAGAAGAAGCCTAAGTTTTTAATGATCCAGGCTAGATCAATTTATAACATTATATTGGGGCGACCTGCCTTTAATGGTTTTCAGGAGTTCATGTCTATTTATTATATGAGTGTCCAGTATCCAGTGAGAGCTAAGGTAGGAGAAGTGGTTGCGGGCCAACAGGCAACACGATCATGCTATCAACTTACCGTGTGTAGAGAGATGAGCAAAGGCAAGTGAGAGCAGAAGGGGAATTCTCGAGGAGGAATTGTGAGGGCCAAGAAAAATAAGGCAAATGATAAATTTGTAAAACCTCATGAAGAGTTAATAGAGATTGATTTGGTGGTTGCCAACAAGGTTTTACAACAAGAATAAGGAGTCAGTTTCAAGAAGCCACAAGGGAGGAGCTTATAAGCTTGTTAAAAGAGTTCAGAGACATCTTCACCTTTTGAGATAAGTATTACTTGAATGTAGACCTAACCATTAGAATGGTAAAGTGGAAGAGAAGGCATTTTGGTGTGGAGTTAGACAGGGTTATAGAAGAGGAGGTGCAGAAGATATTCAAAGAAGGATATATATGTGAGATTCAATTTTTGGGATGGTTATTAAATTTGATGATGGTATCTAAACCTGGAATAAATAGAGTATGTGCATTGATTTTGATGAGGTAAAAAGCATGCCCCAAAGATCACTATATATTACCTCGTGTAGATCAGTTGATCGCTCAACACTAGGTTGCAAATCTTTGAGTAAGATGGATGTGTTGCATTAGCATAACCATATTTCTTTGGCACCAAAATATCCGACAAAGGTGACGTTTATTACTTCGACTAGGACATATAGTTTTGTGTCTATGACATTTGGATAAAAGAATGTGGGAGATACTTATCATAGGCTCGTAGAGAAGATGTTCAAAGACTTTTAGGGAGAAAATATGGAGGTGATGACATTCTAGTAAAGAGCAGGAAGGCAAGTCACATGTGGAAGATTTGAACAATAACTTTCTTATTCTGAAACAATATGGGATGCATTTCAATCCCACGAAGTGTGCCTTTGGCATAAAACCTTGGAAATTTATAGGTTATATTATAACATAGTGGGGTACCGAGGTGAATCTAGAGAAGATGCGAGTTGTGGTGGAGATGCCTCAACCTCACACGGTGAGGGATGTACAGGTCTTAACAGGGAAGATAGCCGATCTCAGCAGGTTTATATCCAGATCTTCATAAAAGAATTTGCCCTTTTCAGAGCTTTAAGGAAGGGATCGAAATTCGAGTGGACATCAGAGAGAGTACATGTCTTTGAAAAGTTGAAGAAATACCTGACAAAGATACCTTTATTGAAGAAACCTCTACCTGGGGAGGATTTGGTGTTGTGTGTGTGTGTGTATATATATAGATGTGTGTGTGTGTGTGTGTGTGTGTGTTAGTAGGGAAGGTGGCAGTGAGTACAGTCTTGATTCGAGATGGTGCAGGAGTTTGGAAACTTATTTATTATGTAAGAAAGATGTTATGAGGGGCAAAAACGCATTATTCAGAGTTGGAAAAAGGAGGATTTACTTTAATATGCAGAGCCAAGAAATTGCGGCCTTATTATTTGGGGCACAAGATTAGGGTAAGTACTAACTTGGCTTTGAAGCAGGTTCTAGGAAAGACTAAATTTGTTAGTAAAATGGTTGGTAGAGATCATTGAGTATGAAATTGTGTATAAGTCACGAATGGTGATAAAGGCACACGTGTAAGTAGGTTTCTTGCAAGAAATGATACATTTGGATGAGGTAGAGGGAGAGGAGAAGACGTGGTTTTTAGATGTGGATAGATCAATAATGATGAATGGATCCAGGATCAGAGTTGTTCTAAATAGTCGAGAAGGAGAAAATATGGATTATGCTATAAAGTAAGGTTTCAAAGTTTCTAATAATGAGGAAGAGTATGAGGCATTGGTTGAGGGCATGAAGATGGCATAAAAGCTGAATATAGGTCGTCTATAGGCATACACAAACTCTTAGTTGGTGGCATGCCGGTACAATAGATCTTATTGTTGGAGTTTGTAGAGGCAAACACCATACTCATGCAGCGGAAGTTTTAAAATTCTATTAGATACAACAGATCTATACTGTGAATGAATATATTTATACGATAAATAAACAAGATAAATCATGAAAACCTTAAGGTAAACCCATATCCGAGTTCAATACTAAGGTATCCACACAATTAATTCTCCGACTACAAGATCTAACTTCAGTGTATTGCTATCGTGAAGAAAGTTAGGAAATCTCATGAAAGCTCAAGAACTCTCAATCTCAAAATCAGTATTTGTTATGATGTTTTCTAAAAACTCTTTGTCTAACTCTATTGTCAACTTATGACTTTATTTTATATTTATACTAGGTATATAAGATAACCATAATCCTAAAAAGGATTGGACTGTCTAAAGACATAGGCCCAAAACAATTTTAGCCCAAGTACCTTTATTACTATAACATAGATAATTAAACCCAAATCTAATTTAATTTAATTAAACAATATATATCAAATAGAAATTAACATCATAATTATTAACAATTAAATATTTCAATTCTAAATTGAATATTTAATACTTTCTCGATACATTGTGAAGTCAGAAAAGTAATAGCATATAATGTGACCCTATAGGCCTTTATATATGACATCAATATAATGATGATCCAAACAAAACTCTTAGATGACATAGTTGAACGAATTCAATATATAAAGTACATTCACTTGAACTCAGTGAATTATAACCTTTATACAAAGCTTTGGTGAAATCCCTTTCATTTTGAATCACTCGATTAAGCTTAAGATTTATCTAAGTGTCTATCTTAATGGATTAATCTTGTTGTCCCATCTTTATTAGTCGACAACTAGACCATACACAACTACTATATTGAATATGTCTCTTGCATTGGCTAATGACTTTAGTCGAACTAATATAGAGATTATGAGTGATCTCTCTAGAAATTCCAATCGATGAATGAATTCTTTCTTGGCTCAACTACCACCTTCATTTACATCATGATGCACCCAACACAAGCCATATCTACCCCAAAAAGGAATGCAAGCATTCGTTATGGTCAAAGTACATCATTCAGTAAACAAGGTGTGTATTGACCTCAAGTCAAAGGATTATCACACGCTTTATACACTTATAAGTTTATAGACATATAATAAATAACTTATCGKTAGGGTTTACCAATACTCTCTAAAGTATCCATGTGTCCATCACGAATAACTATTATTCGCAGTCGTGAGACTAACTGCATTCTTAAGAATGTGATGCAGGCCACATGCCGACATATATTATATTATCAATATCCCAATCTTGATAATCATTAATCGGGGCTATTTTAAGAGTAACGTTCTATCACTGACATCTCACCATATCAATGACAACATTAACTCACGGGAACATTTATACGAATAATTGCAAATAATCAAAACAATAATTCAATAAATGCAATGCCATATATATAACGATATATATAATAATTGTGATCAAGTATAATGTCTTTAAATCTGATTGTCTCTAGGACATTTATATTTGCAATCTCCCACTTGGCCTAGAGTCAAGCACCTATATATCCAATATCAAGATTTATGAAATGCTGATCATGTTACCCAGAACATGATGGCTTTGAGCACACTCTATTTTAATTTCTCTTATCTTCACTATCTCCCTGATCAAGTGGTAGCGTCTTAGTACATGCTTGTTACTATTCGTGAGTCTCAGTTCCTCTACTCGCGCAATAGCACCAATGTTTTCATAATACAACGGTATTGATGCTAGGAACTACCCCTAATTCCTTAAGAATTTGTTTATCGAGATAGCTTCTTTAGTTGCCTCTTATGCAGCAATGTACTCAACTTCGATTTATCGAATCAGCGGCAGCAGTTTGCTTGGAACTATTCCAACTTACTACCCTATCAATGAAATGAAGGCATATCAGATTATGACTTATGATCATCATGGTTTGTTTTGAAACTAGTATTAGTGTACGTAGTAACTGACAGTTCCTTTTGTCCACCATAGACTAAGAAATATTCTTTAGTTCTCCAAGATACTTAAGAATACTCCTGCTTTTCAGTGTTCTTCCCAAGGATTTTGCTGAAATCTACCAGTCATGCTAAGTGCATATAATACTTTATCTATGTACATGGACTGTGAAAGCCCCAATATTCTATAGACGAGCTAACATGGAAAACATATCATCACTATGAAAACTATCATTTCAACGATTATAAAAGAATTTGCAATCCACTTAGTAAAGATAACAGAAAACTCCCAATGAATAAGATAGTTCTAAATCAGTACGGGCTCTTCCAAAACTAAGAAATCACATCACAAAATTGGATCTTAATAAAAAAGAAGAGAGAAGAAAATAATTCGTTCAACAGAATGTTATCGTAGATGTGAGTAGGGGTGTGCATCGGCCGGTTCGATCAATCGAACCAACCGAATTGACCGAATTCAGTCGTGGGTCGAACCGAACCGACCAAGAAAAATATGAAAAACCGACTCTCGACCGAACCAAAATATTTCGGTCGATTTCGGGCCGAACCGATTTTTTTTTAATTTCCCATTATTTTCAAAGACATAAAAATAAATTAGAAAAATATATAATTAATGTATTATATATATATATTTTATATATATATATATATATATATATAATTCGGTCGGTTCGGTTATATCAATTTTTTTGGTAGTCAAACCAAAACCGACTGAATTGACCGAATATTTTACGACCGAAAACCAAACCGCCGGTCGAAAAACCGAACCAATTTGTACTATCTAGTCAATTTTTTTGGTCAGTTCGATTTTTGGTCGAATTTTGCACACCCCTAGATGTGAGATAACATTCGCACTCATATCTGACTCTAGACAGAAAATTGTTCCATGAATGAAACGTTCTCAAATCTCAACTCTTTATCCTTTCTCTTCAGTTCGTGGTGATTGTGTTTGTGAGCACGTCCTCAACTTTTTATAGACATAACTTACTTGTAACAGAGACTTACATTAAGAAAGGAAGAAGATATACACAATATATTGCAAGTATATCTCATTTAAAAGTAAACAAAATAATTTCTTAAAGTTCTAATTAAAATATACTTCCTAATATATAAATACTAAACTATATAAAGAGAATTACTATTAAATCTATTATACAAGATAAATACCAGAGATGAAAAGTACTAAAGTCATAAAATAATTATACAATAGGTACTAAATAACCAACAAACTCTTTTTCTGTTTGCGATCATAACTTTTGCTTCTATATATTATGGAAAAGCAACACGAGTTGTTGAAATCAAAAACCACAGCACTCAAAGACGACTCTCTCCATTTGCCTAAGTAAATTTGGACAAAAAAAAACACTAAATATTAAATAATATAAAAATTATGATTGGTATTATAGATTTTATGTTAGTTTTCTTATTTTACCCTATCATTAAATATAATTTATTCTTTACTTTTAGTGTTTCAATAAAATAAAAATGAATTAAATGAGAGTTTTCGAGTCTTTGTGTGTTATTATATATTTGAAAGCCTATTCTATTTCAAACGAATGAGTGCTTAATGTGATCAAAAGTATGTGAGAGAAAAAATAGATTTTAAGTGATTGGATATCGTTTCGTTTCACTAGAGAATAGTGAAAAAAGGAGTTTTAAGGAGATGAAGATTTTTTGGTAAGATAATGAATAAATATAATTTTTGTATTTTGGGTATGTGGTTGGATATAAGATTATTTGATAAAAAAGTTCAAATGAGTCTACAAGGTTTTTGTGTGATATGAAGTTAGTAGGAGTGGGGAGATGAGAGAGAGTATGATCCACAAAATTTTTTATCTAGTGGAAAGTGTTGGAAATAATACGAACATAAACAGGGAATATAAGAATATCACTATAACTGGAAAATGAACAGAAAAGAATTATAATTAGTCGAGTCGAGTTTAAAAATCTCTCCGCAAGATGAAATTACCCGAGTAGTGCTCTTCGGATTTTGCAATTCATCCCCAAAGATGAAACGACTACGTCTCCAGTATAACAGCACCGTAAGATACTGGAGTTCCGGCGAACTGGAGGAACTTGGACAGAGCTACGAAAAGGTAATAATGCAGAATGATATGTATGCAGAGTGTTCTATGTTCTTTTCGTGTTTTTCAGATGTGTAGTGAACAGGAGCATCTCACCCTTATATAGGGGTTCCAGTTGAGGGTAATAAAGCCGACCATAAATGGCAGATTTATGTCATTTAAAAAGGCAGCCTGAAGAATGGTCAAAGTAGGTAACGTCCATGCATTAAGTTTCATGACGTTTCTGTAACTTTGACCTGAACGGTCAGGAGTTTCAGGAGTGTACGTTTGAAAACGTACGCAGATTGTTCAGGGTTCCATAACGCACGTGGCTAAAGACGTTAGCCTGGGACACCCACACGGACCACCCAAATCGGACCAATTGCCCAAGACCCAAGGTCCAAGGTCCGGGACCGGGACCGGGCTCGGACTCGGCCGAAGGCGGACGAGCGAACCTCAGTCCAAGAGCCCGCATGAGCTTTGTTAACACAAAGTCCAAAATACCCGCTGGCCCACTTTATGTCCATTAATGAAATGTAATAATTTTTAAACTCCCTTCCACATTGATTATCATTCAATGTGGGATAAACAACAATATACTTAAGCAACCATTCAACTTCGAAGTGCTATTTCTCACTCACCATTAATGGATTTGAGAAATTCAAAAAGCTACAATAATTCACACAAAATGCAGATCAAGCCTATACAATTCGTTAAGATGAATTTTCGCTACACCATTAAATTGATTAAGTCCAATGTAACAACAATTCCCCACATGATTGAGAAAACTCAAAAACGAAAACATGTATGCAAATACGTAGTTCAGTCCTTAAAAGATAATAGAGAATAGGGATATGTGGCTTGTGGCCTTGAACCCTACTTAGTTAATACTACCGAGCATACCGGCAGATTAGTGAACATAAATCTTGAACTATTCCCATTTGTGTATACTAGACAATAGTACTAACCCACTAAGGTCTCAGAATTCTTCCGTTCTCATGTTTGTGTCCATTTCTGGCCATGAACAACTTCTTTGGATTCATAAGCATACAATAGAAGCGTCCCTCACTTCTCACTTACATAGGTGATTCTTAAAACGAGTATTTTGTCATACTCAAGTCAAAGACCTGCACAAGAATCATTAAAAATCAAAGATTTATCCTCACCACGTGACAGATTAAAAACTCTACTTTTGTCGTAAGGGAATAGGATCGTAGAGTTTTACTTTCCAAGACTTTTATAGTTTAGTATTCCCATTGAACCAAGTTTGTGGGATCTCCACTCATCATGGTTGGGTTTCCACTACAATTATATTTAAGATGTGGATTTCACTCCCATTCCTTCAAGCAACTTATACATCTTATCTCGAGCTATGTTTTTAGTGAATGGATCCGCTAGATTATCTATCGACCTTACGTAGTCAACTGAGATTATCCCACTCAATAACAAATGTCTTACGGTGTTATGTCTCCGACGAATATGTCGAGACTTACCGTTATACAAACCACTTCTTTCCCTTCTAATAGCAGCTTGACTATCGCAGTGAAACATAACCGGCGGCACGGGTTTCTCCCAACATGGAATATCTTCCAAAAAGTTACGAAGCCATTCTGCTTCTTCACCTGCTTTGTCCAAAGCGATAAATTCAGATTTCATGGTGGATCGGGCTATACATGTCTGTTTAGTGGATCTCCAAGAAACAGCTCCTCCCCTATTACAAACACATACCCACTTGTTGACAGTGAGTCCTTTGAGTCAGATATCCATTTTGCATCACAGTAACCTTCAGTACACTGGGGTATTGATCGACGAATTCTCGACGCGCTGTTTTGAGAATCCATCTCCGCAAGAGTACGGAGCCGGTTGTAGGGCGGCGAGTTCTTCCCGAGTCGTGTCTCTCAAGGATGGATGCCATCGCCTTATCGGTTTCTTATTTTCTCTTATTGTCGATTGAGATTAAACTAATCTAAACTAGGAAAGCAGTAGTCATTGATTTGGTTTGAGTTTCTATAACTAAACTTAAATTGAAATAGGAGTTTTGAAAGCATTAAAATACGAAAAGGAAATTAAAGCTTATTT
>BMAC01000669.1:837545-893511 GCA_014905375.1 Phtheirospermum japonicum
TTTTTTTTGGGTTGAAGGAGCTTCCTGGGTAGAAAGACCCTTGCTGCCAGTTGCCTTCGTTGGAAAAGACGTCTGGTGCTTTAATCCTTCACAAAGGGGCAAAATCGTCCAAAAGCAGTAAAAATCTGCTTTTCAGTCGATCGACTGAGAAGGAGTCGATCGACTAGCAGTCGATCGGTCATATCGGCAGTCGATCGACTGCGCTGTCAAAACGGCCAGAAGCTCTGGAATCCAGTCGATCTTGGGGGGCTCCAGTCGATCGACTGCAGTCGATCGACTGCGTCGTCCAAAACGTCAAAAGTTCCTGGAATCCAGTTGATTTTGGAGTTCCAGTCGATCGACTAGAAGGGCAGTCGATCGACTGGATTGCTGCACCCGGCTCGATTCCTCGTTCTTTTCACGTCCGCCAGTTTATCGAACCTCGTCCGTTGCGCTTCCTTGCTTGTCCGTCCATTCCCGAGTCGAGTGAAAACGATCCCAAACGAGCGTGGGCCCCGCTTGGACGTCCTACGGCCAAGAGAAAAATGAAAGAGTGAAAAACTACGAAAACTAATAAAAAACATACAAAAACTAAGAAAACCTAGAAATAATGAAAAACGGCCAACTCGACGCCTAAAACACTTAAAAGCAAGCGAAACACACGCAACGTGATACAAAAACGGTAACAAAAATATGTACAAAAATATGCAAATCAGGTATCTACCATAATGTAGCCCAAAGTTCAGAGTATACTTTAAGTATCTCAAAACTCTCACAAGCGCTTTCCAGTGTTCTCCATTTGGGTTGCTTGTATATCGACTCAGTTTGTTTACCGAGCAAGCTAGATCAGGTCTTGTACAGTTAGAGATGTACACTTGACATCCAATGATCCTAGCATAGTCCTTCTGAGCAACATGGTCACCTTTGTTCTTACTTAAGTGAACATCGAGTTCCATTGGTGTCTTTGCTGGAAGACTATCGTAAGCATTGAATTTCTTGATCACTTTCTCAATGTAATGAGATTGTGATAAGACAATTCCATCTGGAGTTCTTATAATTCTTATACCCAGAATTTTGTCAGCAACTCCCAGATCCTTCATGTCAAAATTCCTTTTTAGCATGAGCTTCGTCTCGTTAATCACTTGTAGGTTGCTACCCATTATTAACATGTCATCTACGTAAAGACATACTATAACAAATCTGTCATTAGTATTCTTAATGTAGACACACTTGTCGTACTCATTTATCTTGAACCCATTTGACATCATCACTTCGTCAAATTTCAAGTGCCATTGTAAAGGTGCTTGTTTCAAGCCATATAAAAACTTAACCAGTTTGCACACCTTTCTTTCTTGTCCAGGTTTTACAAAACCCTCAGGTTGTTCCATATAGATTTCCTATTCTAAGTCGCCATTTAGAAAAGCTATTTTTGAATCCATTTGGTGAATCTCAAGATTGTGCAAAGTAGCAATCGCTAGAAGCACCCGGATAGAGGTAATTCTCATCACAGGAGAGTATGTATCAAAGAAATCATATCCCTCCTTTTGGATAAATCCTTTCACAACCAAACGAGCTTTATACTTATTGATTGATCCATCAGCTCTAAACTTTCATCTCAAAATCCATTTACTCCCTAAAGGTTTACACCCTTCTGGTAAATCAGTCAGAATCCACGTATGGTTCTGCATGATCGAATCGATCTCGCTCTGAACAGCTTCCTTCCAGAATGAACTATCGGTCCGGGTGAAAGCTTCTTTTAATGAGTTTGGTTCTTCATACAAGAGGAAAACCACATAGTCGGGACCGAAATCCTTCGAAACTTTAGCTCGAGTGATCCATCTAGGAGTTAGAGCTTCAAGTTCTGAACCAGGTCGTTTACGAGACTTAGGTTCAGCTCTGACAAGTTCTTGACTTATAGTTCCTTCAGCATTACCAGTGGTAGTTCCGACATTCATGTCCGGAACATCTGACCTATGAATGATAAATTAATAGGCACTACTATTTAGTGCATAATCAATAAAAACACAATCATCCGTTTTGGGTCCTATTGTCACTTTCTTCGGTAGAGACACTTCTACCTTCGCTAAACACCTCCACACTTTGAGGTATTTATAAGAAGGTTTCCTTAATTTACACAACTCATAGGGAGTTTCGTCCCTACCTTTAATTGGAATTTTATTGAGGATATAGTTTGCCGTTAAAACAACTTCCCCCCAAATATTCTGAGGTAACCCAGAACTAATCAACAACGCATTCATCATTTCTTTCAAAGTACGATTCTTGCATTCGGCAACACCGTTCGATTGAGGTGCATATGGAGCTGTAATTTGATGAATTATGCCACTTTCGTTGCACAACTCCTCAAATGGAGCTACATATTCCCCTCCTCTATCACTTCGAATAGATTTTATTTTGCAGTTAAGTTGATTTTTGGCTTCAATAGCCTCATCTTTACCTCTCAAAAGATAAAGGTAACAATACCTTGTGCAATCGTCAATAAAATTAATAAAATACTTTTTGCCACCTCTAGTTTGCACAAACTTTAAATCACATACATCCATGTGAATTAATTCTAGAGGTGTTGTTCTCCTTTCTACCGATTTAAACGGTAACTTTGTCATTTTTGCTTGTACACAAATTTCACGCTTACTTTTATTAACAAATTCATTTACTTTAAGCAAATTAAGATTTGACAATCGTTTTATTGAATTTAGATTAACGTGGCCTAATCTACAATACCATAAACTGGAGCACTCAGTCAAGTAAGAGGAATCAGAAGCAATTTTCTTAATGACGGTTTTTGGGCGTATAGCCATTACACTGAGTTTGAACAGTCCATCTGTAAGGTCCCAGAGGTGTTCCAAACTTAGACAGTACAAACTTATTAGCCTCAAATACAAGTTTAAAACCACGACTAACTAGAATCGAACCAAAGACTAAATTCTTCCGGATGTCCGGAACATGCAGCACCTCATTCAAAGTGATCTTCTTGCCGGAGGTCATTTTGAGGACAACCGAACCAACGCCTGCAACTTGCGAAGAAGCTTGATTTCCCATTTTCAACTTCCTTCCCTCACATGGATGGTATTTGGAGAACAAGCTCCGGTCTGCACACACATGGGCGATTGCAGCACTATCGATGAACCATTGACCATAGTTCTCGACCATGTTAACTTCCTCAGTGATAACCGCAATGAGATCATCACTAGTCAGCTCTCTCTTGGCTAGTTGGGCACTTGGCTTGGCATTCTTTTGCTTTGGCTTGCGACAGTTCTTAGACAGGTGTCCGGGTTTGCCACAGTTAAAGCAGTTGCCACTGAACTTCTGAGAAGAAGGAGCTTTAGGCTTTGCATTCCCAGGACGCGGCCTCTTCTTCGAGTTGTCTCCTCGTTCAAGTAGGTTCACCCGAGGTTCAACCGAACCTTTCGACTTCTGGTACCGAACTCGAACTCCAGACTCAATTCGTACCTTCTGGATAACGTCTTCAAGAGACATCGCCTTTCGCTTGTGCTTGAGATATGTCTTGAAGTCTTTCCAGTTCGGAGGAAGCTTATCAATCATGCAAGCAGCCGTGAAAGCATCAGGAAGTATCATCCCCTCGGCGTGGACATCATTCACCAGCATTTGGAATTGTTGAACTTGTTCCATAACTGGACGAGAATCAATCATTTTGTAGTCCATGAAATTTGTGACTACAAATTTCTTAGTACCGGCCTCGTCGGAGCTGTACTTCTTCTCGAGTGCCTCCCAGATCTTCTTGGAGGTCTTTACGTCCGAGTACACATTACCAAGGCTATCTTCCAGGCTACTTAGGAGAAAGCCTTTGCACAGATAGTCACCGTTATGCCAATTACCGTAGGCAGCACGAACATTAAAATTGGTCTCGGACTTATCTGGAGTGGGTGGTTCGTCTTCCTTCACGAAGTTAGCAAAGCCAAGCATCGTAAGGTAGAACAACATCTTTTGTTGCCATCTCTTGTAGTCTTCACCATTGAATTTTAGAGGCTTCTCCGCGGTGGGCATAATCCGTGAGAAGTGCACCAGAGCGGTCATAATCGAACAAACGTTCCCATCGTACCCGTTGAATGGCTAGCTGAAGCAGAGGAATATGTTGGCGGAGCAGTTGCGAAAATATTTGGAACCGAAGTTCCCGTCATTCAAGTAGGATGGATTCCAGCCGAAGCTGACACATTTTGGACCGAAGTCCCAATCCCATAAGGAATGATCCAGCAGTGGCTGAGGTCAGGTTGGTTGTCGAGATTCGCCTCGACAGTGTCTCCAGGAGGGTGTCGAGAGTTCCTTTGTTGAGGAGGAAATCAGCATGACTCATGTTCATGTTTGGCGTAGACGCGCCAATCGTTGAGGTGTTCGTGACTGCAGGGGCAGTTGTCATCATTGGGATGGTGGAGGTATGATTAGCACGGATTTGTCTTGATTTTAGTTAGTATTTTAGTTCGTTTTTATTATTGTTTTTGGTGAAAGTTGGATAGATTGAGCATATTTTCGTATTTTCCTATCTCCAACTTGTTTTATCATATTTTAATTATAATTAATTAATTTTATATTTATTTTAGGTATTTTGAAGTATTTTGGCCTGAAGATAGTCGAGGGTGGGCCTACGAGTGAAGTTTTAGCTAAAACGGGCCTCGAGTTGAAGTATTTAAGTTGATACTGTGTACGCTGTTCTACACTGGGTTATCCAGTATCCGAGTCATGGCCGACACTGCTGCCCATGCTGGCGGACACTTGCTGCACTGGATGGCCGACACTGGGTAGGCTGCTGCCACTGGGTTACCCAGTGTCCAAGTCATTGCTGCCACTTGCTGCACTGGATGCCCGCGTCGACCGACGTGGCCGTCGACACGCTCGTCGACGCACCCCTGCTCGTGATGATGCCGAGAGCTGCTCACGTCGACCGAAGCTCTGTCGATGCCAATGCCCACGAACTCTCTGTCGTGTCGATCCTAAACGCATCGATCGACGCCCAATCGACGTGACTGCACAGAAACGCGTTTTTAGGGTTTCTTGTTGCCCAAGACATGAAAAACTATAAATACCATATGTATTTCGGATTTTTGCACACATTATCATATTCCTAGGGTTCCAAGGCCTTTTGGGGGCTGACAACCCCAACAAGTGCCCTTCTATTTCTTTAGTTACTCTTTAAATTTCTCAGTTTTAAATTCTTAGGTTTTAGATTAGAATAGATAGTTTAGATAATTTAGATTCAAGATCTCGTCGTGGAACGCTGCAACTTTCTTCGTTTAATTAGTAAGTATTTATTTCTTCTCTCTTTAATTTAGTTTGCATGCTTTTGATTAGTTTAATTAATTTTCTTAGAATAATTATTGCTTCCATGACGAATCATTCTTGTGATTGCTTTGAGATTGTGAAGTTGAGATTGATGATAATTGTTAACTAGAACTAATGGGTCTAGAGCCTAGATTCGTTTAAAACCATCAATTGGGTTATCCCAAGAGATCGTGTAGACGAATCAAAGCTCTAGAACCCTAGTTTTCTTAAATCGTTTTTAAAGTCTTTCAGTTAATTTAAATAAATTCTAGATTTAATTGCTCTTAGATAAAGTAATTTCAGGATTTAGATAATTATTTCTTAATTTAAATAATGTTAGATTTAACTAATTAGATCGTAGTTTAATTAAATCTTAGTTTTAATTAGTTTAATTAAATTCTAGGTCTTAAAACAAATCAAACAAAACCCCGTTCATGTGTTATTTTTTTTAATTTCTTATTCGTGAAACGCAAACATAAAATGAACTTCCGAATCAGCTTTTCTCGAGAGATCGACACGAGTCAACTTCCTACCCTACAAGCGCCCTCGTTCTCTTGCGAGCAAGTTTGCGTGTTTTAAATTAAAATATATAAAAAGGGGTGCACAAAAGTTTGGTTCAAGGTATTGGCAGAAGCGGTCGAACTTATTGATCCAAGTGACAAGTCAGTCGCGGTGGTTGAGGTAGACATCCTTTCCAGTAGTGATATTAAAACAGAAAAATTACAAATAGATTTCGTCTTGCGATTGTTGGAAATAATACAAGCACAAACATGGAATATAAGAATATCACTATAACTGGAAAATGAACAGAAAAGAATTATAATTAGTCGAGTCGAGTTTAAAACTCTCCCCGCAAGATGATATTGCCCCGATAGTGCTCTTTGATTTAGGCAATTCGTCAACAAATATGAAACGACTACGTCTCCAGTATAACAGCACCTTAAGATACTGGAGTTCCGGCGAACTGGAGGAACTTGGATAGAGTTACGAAAAGGTAATAATGCAGAATGTTATGTATGCAAATTGCTTTGTGTTCTTTTCGTGTTTTACAGATGTGTAGTGAAAAGGAGACCAACCAGTTCGGACCAATTGCCCAAGTCCCAAGTCCAGGCCCAGGACCGACTCCGCCGAAGGCGGACGGGCGAACCCAAGTCCAAGAGCCCGCATGAGCTTTGTTCACACAAAGTCCACAATACCCGTTGGCCCACTTGATGTCCACTAATAAAATATAATCATTTTTAAACTCTCTTCCACATTGATTATCATTCAATGTGGGATAAACAACAATATACTTAAGTAATCATTCAACTTCGAAGTGTTATTTCTCACTTACCATTTAATGGATTTGAGAAATTCAAAAAGTTACAATAATCTACACGAAACGTAGATCGAGCCTATACAATTCGTTAAGACGAATTTTCGCTACACCATTAAATTGATTAAATACAATTTAACAACAGAAAGTTAATAATAGTAAAGAGATGAGAGGAGACAAAATAAAAGTAAACTTTTTTTTTATATTAAAAATTTTAAATTATATTGTTTTAATGAAAAAGAAAATAGGATCATGACCATTTATTTTTATAGTATCTTAAAAAAAAAAAATCATTGATAACCAATCACCACGTATACCTTTTCCGAGCGCCACACACCGGCAATCAACGAAATGGCATGATATTAAAAACATGTAAAATGTAGTAGTTGCTGTCACCACGTAGGATGAGAACTAATCTCACTTATGCTAAAATGGGGGGAAAGGCAAATCTGGCTTTCCAACTCAGTAATAAAATCAAAGACAAAAGCACCAAAAAAAAGTTGTCAACTTTCCTCATCATAAGCGGAGTCTTTCTAGTTTCCAGCTTTAGCTTTCCCCCCCTTAATCTCACTTTATTCCAACATGAAATCTTTTAGATGGTTTAGCTGTTTCCTCGCTGCATTTTCACAAGTCCCCATTTGATCATAATTTGTTTGCTCTTTTTAACTCTCCATTATCCAATTGGACACCACTCATTTTTATATAAAATTTAAAAGAAAAACAAAATTAATTATTAATAAGAATAGGCTTGATTTCCATTTCGGTCTATCCCAAATTAAGTATATTTATTTTTAAAAATAACTCATTACACAACAAATACTATACTATCCTATGTAATTCCTTTTTTTATTTAGAATACTACTCCCTCCATTTTTTAATAAGTGTCGTTTTAAAATTTTTATTCAAAATTAAGAAATATAATATTTGACCAACATATCCTCAATCAACTAATAATATTTTCATTTAATTACTTTCATTATTTTCCTTTATTTATCTTATTACTATAAACTTGTTTATATTTCTTAAAATAAGTGGGGATAAAACTGGAATAAAATGGTAAAGAATTCTAAAACGACACTTAATTTGTAATAAGATTAAATCTCTAAAACGACATTTATTTAAAAACGTTGGGAGTAGAAAGTTAAAATAAAAACAAGATAGAGTAGGAAATCATAAATAAATTACAATTATAAATATATTAATTATATTTTCTTTATATATGAGTTTTTGTTTCAAAACCTGCCTATCGTGAAACAATGAATTATTATTTAGTTATAGCTTTTCATTTTTACCATAAAAATATATATACTCGACATTAGTTAAGTTTGAAAATCTAACTTTTAGGTCATATTTATTTTACACTCTTAATACGGTATTGTGAATTTTAACTCTTGTTTGTATTAAAACTCAAATTTTCAATATTCAACAAACAATTTAGTACACCTAACCACACATTTATTTTTTATATTTCATTATCATCGCGTTTTAAATAGTTTTATATTGCTAAATATAATTTAAAAATAAATCATCCACATTTCCAGACATGATTTGACATCAAATACAATATAAGAATATATTTTTATCTGCTTTCAGAAAGAATTTGACATCTACAGTAAAAATAAAGGATTTTAAATCATACGATAAACAAAGATTTTTACTGTTTTATATAATTTTGAATATTCAAAATTATAAATATAAATATTTAAAATTCGAACCAAGTCTAGTCGAAACAGGCCTATAGTGGTTCTTAAACCCCGCATTTGGACTTATAAAGTTCAGATTCAAATCATCAAAATTCGAATAATAAGTTCTACCTATTAAAATATTCAGTTTGTGAATATTTACTTTTATATTTATATTTACAGTTTGGATATAAAAATTTTATACTTATATTTACAATTCGGATATAAAAGTGTAAATCTCAAAGGTAGGATTAGTTTGACATGAGAATTAGAGATTTTGAGTATAACAAAGACATGAGTTTTGACATGTTATATTAACCAAATCTTTTTTATAAATTTTTTTTTAATAAGTTGGGTCAAGTGGTTGGAAAGTAAAAGATAAATCTCAAATAACTCGAGAGGTCTAGGGTTCGAACCCTTGTCAACACCCTTATAAAGGGTTAGTGATACCACTTGAGCTACAAGCTCTTGGTAAATCTTTTTTATAAAATTATAACAAAAAATAATGGAAAAATTACCATTTACTACATTTCAATTACCACTAATTGCCATATAATCCACTAAATTGTTTTCTTCCCATTTAGGTTAAATATTTACCATATACTCATAAAACTTGTGCTAAATTGACTACACTGCCCTGAATCTAAAACTAATGGTAATACCATTCTATATGGTAAACTTGTGCTAAATTGACTACACTGCCCTGAATCTAAAACTAATGGCAATACCATTCTATATGGTATGAAGAGTGATTGGCGCATATAAGATTATTCCACCAGAAAACAATACCATTCATATCACCTACGTCACTCTTTGTTCATATGTTCGGAAAAAAAAAATAAGACTAACACACACCGAAGTATGGAATGCAAATAAATAAATATAATAGTATGGAATTTCCAAAATATTCCATACTACTTCTATAGAATATACAATACACTAGCGAGGTATGAAATGCAAAGAAATAAATACAATAGTATGGAATTTCCAAAATATTCCATACTACTTCTATAGAATATTCAATACACTAGCGAGGTATGAAATGCAAAGAAATAAATACAATAGTATGGAATTTCCAAAATATTTCATACTACTTCTATAGATTATCCAATATACTAGTGAAGTATGAAATGCAAAGAAATAAATATAATAGTATGGAATTTCCATATATTCAATACTACTTCTCTAGAATATTCAATACACTAGTGAAGTATGGAATGAATAATATATATATATATATATATATATATATATATGGAATGATAAGTGTTAATTCCATATATTATGTTGAAATGTTAATGTGGTAAACATAAATATGGAATTAATATTTATGTATGAATCAATGATGCTTGATATGAGGAGAGATTTTGGGGCACGTGAATGAAAAGAGAGAGATTAAAATGTGAGGGTATTAAAGTCTGTCACATAGTTAAAATGGAATAACTAGTAACATGAAAATATATTGTACTATTTGGGATAAATTATTTCCCTCATGAATTGTATGGTCAATGCCCCAAAAATAATTATACCATTCAAAATACTCTTTCAAATTCAAGTCTTTCTAAACTCCAAATCCTATTGCAAACATGAATGTAATATTCTCATCTAATTAAAGCAATTTTGAAAATCGAAAAAGTAATAAGCGATCTCGTAGTGTGTATATTGTGCTCATGAATGTACTACCGTCATCTATTTAAAGTAATTTTAAAAATTGAGAAAGTAATTTCAAATCATAATGGAGGTAATTTATTATCTGAATTCGGGCGCAACTTACTATGTGCACCATGTAGAAATTTATTATCGTTCGTTTGTAAGTGATTATATATCTCAATTATATATATGATAATATATATATCAGTTATATGTAATTATTTATGATAAAAATGTAGAGTTTAGAGGTTATTTTTTCATTATAAGATTTATTTTTCTATTTTAAGGGTTTAGTATTCCATTAATTTTCAATTCTAGAGTTTAGTTTTTATTTTAGGGTTCCAATATAAATCTATCATCATACCAATTATATGTAATTATATATATATATCAGTTATATGTTATAATATATGGCAAAAATTTAGAGTTTATAGTTTATTTTTTCGTTTTAGAATTTAATTTTAGAATTTGAAATTTTAGATTTAGTATTTCAGTTATATATACGAATCAGATGTGATGATATATACTATTTATACGGGATAATGAATTAAATTATCAAATATATCTCGAAAGATTTGTACAGATCCACATTATGATAATTTCATGATTGACTAATTGTAATACAAAAGGAGCGATCTCGTATGAGTATTTTTTGCTCCAATGCTGACCTCAATATATTTCATCTATTATTTTGATGTATAAGATGTATGTCACATGTATATATTAGCAAAATTAATGTTCAGAACACTTTATGAATATGCCACTAATCTAGTGTTGAAATCCTTTAAGATACAATGAGCTTTTGACTAAGCCAAAGTCAAAATAATTGCACACAAATTATATTGTTGCGCAAATTCCAGATCTAAGTTCCAAATTACTAATGAAGAGAGTGCAAGCCCATGTGCATCAAGGTGCAGTCCGCAACTAATCCAGCTAGCGATCTATATATTATCCCACCAATACGTATAATCATCAGATGAGGGCAAAAACAAGAATACTTAATAAGACAAACAATACTTGAAAGTCTCAAACACACCAGCCACCCACAACAGACCATATGCAATTCAACAAGTTATAAGTAGATAGAAAACGAGATTCTTGCTTTTCCAAATTCCACTAAAATTAATTAACAAATATTCATATTATCGAGCAGGCCAAAAATAAAAAAATAAAAGAAGGGCATAAAATTCCCTTACAATCTTTTCCCATCAATAAAATTGCCAGATCGCTAATAACTAAATCAATGATACAAATCTGAATGTTCTTCTGATATCAAAATTATTATTATTATTATTATTATTATTATGATTATTATTATTTTCCTCAGCACTACCAATTAATGGTCCATCCATGGCAAATTAAATTTATTCGATTTTCCCGTCATCATCACCACCTTCATCTTCATTATTATTCTTATTAATCTCTTCTTCCTTTTCCCCTGGCAAAGGATCACAGCAACTTTCCAAAGCCCTTTTTTCCTGCTCCTCATCTTCTTCAACCACATTCCCATTTAATAATCTCACTTTATTATCATTGTTGTTTTTCTTCTCAGCCCTTAATTTCAGCGCCTCTGACAACTCACTCACAGCCTTGTTCTTATCCCTCCGGTTCTTAATCAAAACCTCGCTGATATCCGCCGGCGTCATCTCCGCCGCTCCGATCACCCTCCCCATCTCCTCCATTGTTTCTCTCCCTAAACCGCTCTCCTCCAGCCCCAAATAATTCCTCAGCAGAATCTTCAGCGCCTCAAACGAGCAATAGCTCATGTGTATATGCATGTCCATTCTCCCGCTCCTCAGCAATGCCGGATCGAGCTTCTCGATGTGATTGGTCGTGAAAACGAAAATCCTCTCGCTGCCGCAACAAGACCACAATCCATCGGTAAAATTCAACAATCCAGAGAGCGTGATTGTGTTGGCACCGCCGCCATCGTCGCCGCCAGGCGCCGCCGTGGCCGTCATGTCATAGCTGTGTTTCTTCACGGCGGAGCTCTTGTTTCTGTTTGTTAAATTGATGGAGCAATCAATGTCCTCGATAACAATAATGGACTTGGAACTCGTCTTCATCAACAGCTTGCGCAACTCAGAGTTGGTATTCACCTCGGTCAGCTCGAGGTCATAAATATCGTACCCTAAATAATTGGCCATGGCCGCTATCATGCTGGATTTACCGGTCCCCGGGGGACCATACAGCAAATAACCCCTTTTCCAGGCCCTTCCTGTTTTCTGATAAAATGACTCCCCATTCGCGAAATCCAAAAGATCCGCCATGATCTCCGCTTTCTTCACGGGATCCATGGCGAGTGTGTCGAAGGTGCTCGGGTGCTTGAACGGCACAGATTCCCATGGATGGCCCCTCGAATCCAAAGATCCGCCGCGTGAATTGGTGTAGAGCAACCGGTCTTGATTCTTCCTGCGCAGTTCATTGGCTTTCTCCATCACGAAGTCCAGATAGGATGTGAGCACCATGTGTTTGTTCTTTTTCCTGACCCGGAGCGTGAACCCACGCTTCTCCTCCGGCATCGGCCGCCACGAGAACGTTTGGGACTGGCGCTGGGTGACGACGTGCTCCCACTCCACGGTGGCGCCGGCGAAGGTGTCCACGAGGCGGTCGTTGCTCGAGAGGCCGAAGGTGATGGAGGAGGAGTTGAGGCCGCGCGTGAGGCTGAGGCGCGTGCCGGATATGGAGGCGGAGGAGCTGAGGTAGAGCTGGACGGCGTTGTAGAGCTCGTTGGTATTGACGCCGTCGATCTCGGTGATGTCGTAGTAGCAGTAGGAGGAGAAGTAGCTGAAGAGGCGGTGGAGGAATTTGAGGGACGCGAACCGGAGCTCCGGCGGGAAAACCGTGTGGAGGAGGCTCTGGCAGAAAGCCCAGACGCCCATCATGGACGCCATTGTTGTCCATATTTCCTTCATCTCTTTTTTTGCTTTTCTTTTTTTAAGGGGAAAAAAGAGGAGATGTGAGTTAAAATGGGTCAAGGGATTTTTATAGGGGATGGTATGGTTGATGATTTTATAGAAGAAAATAATTGGTATTATGGAAATCTTTGAATGGGGGATTTTGTAAATATGACTAATATTTTTGGTTGTAATAATATCTTGGTGCTGATAAAGAGAGAGGAGGGTATGTGAAAAAGGAAAGTCTCTTTATTCATGGGGTGTGGATTTAATGTTATTATTTTATTTTACTTTTGGGGTAAGGCTGGCAAGATACTGATAGATACATCTACACACAAACAATATATATATATATTAACACACGCACGCAAAACTTGAAAAATATATTAACAATAGAGAGAACGAAAAAGGCAAAATGCGCAAGGAGAAAAAAGAAAGAACAAAAAAGGTTTTTGGAAGATTGAAATTATTTGTTATTTTTATACAAAAGTGGTGCAAGAAGTTCAAGGAAATGGGTCCATCAGCTGGGTTGTAAGAGTTGGAATTTAGTGTTTATTATATGTATAATTTTATTACCTGTTTGGATTTTCTAGCTAGTACGATATAATGAGACATGTTGAATGGCAGAAAGATGGTGACGAGAGAGAAAATAAGTTGCATCAAAAAAAGAAAATCCTCTTGAGAAAGGGACAATGTAATACTCATAACACATTTCACATAATACCAGCTTTTTTTTTCTTCAAACACACACACAATTCATGAGTAAACCATGGAAATTGTAGAAAAAGACAGTTCAAAGAATGTAAGCGACCAGTTATATTCATCGAAGAAAGTCGCAACTTCGAAACAGTGGTAACATACACTCCTAAGTCGGTTCCCACTTATCACATAAGTCGTCATTATTCAAATAGAGACATTTAATAGAATTCGTTGAAAAATGGTAGTATTATCTATAGAGAAAAGTCAAATAGAAAAATATTGAACGTTTGATTATGTGTACAATTTTATTTTTTTTACGTAGCGGTCAAAATGGAAGATGATTATTACGTTAGATTTAGTAAAGGTTCAAAAAAGAAAAATTAAAGGTAAGATAAGATTACTTGGATTTTAGGTTGAGATTAATCACACGTTTTCTTACACGTGAACTGTGTGTTGACAGAGTAAAAGGGCTCCATTTTGGACCATCTTCCTGACTTTTTTTGCACAACCTGTTAAGAAACAGAAAAGCAAGCATTAATTGGTTTCTCTGTAACATTGGGCTCTTTGCTCAAAATGGTTTTTGGCTTAATTGTTGTCTGAGCTTTACTTTGCTTCATGCAGTGGATAAAATATCCCAAAAACAAAAATAAAAAAACTGGGCATTGTTTAAAACTGTTTGGACCAAGTTTCAAATGACAAAAATTGAGATTTCTCAATGTTGCGGTAATTATTTTTTTTTCTTTCCAAATTATTATATATTTCATGATTTATTTTATAAAGTATTATTTATGATAAATTATCGTACAAACTATGTGAATGAAATATTTCATTTGAGTTTAAAAAGAATTAGTAGTCTAATATGTTGTTTGATACGTGTGAGGTTTCTAAAACTTTTATTTCATTTAGGAGTTTATTTTGTCTAGATATTATTTTAATTTTTTTGCCAAATATATTATATATTAATTGTTTAGAAATGTTTTTATACTTATCTTATTTGGTAATTATTTTGTATATTATTAGAATTAGTTTAAATTTTAATTATCTTTCTCCTAATTTATAATTTCGTATGTTGCAAGTCATGATTATTAGGAGTTTCAGATTTTATCTTCCCTCATTATTTAAAGTGATTTACTTGCTGCAAATAGTTTTTCCTTCTTTTGTAGGACTTTTTACAACCAAAAATGTCAATATAAATGTGAGGGCTAGATCTACAACTTTAATACACTGAATACGAAGAGAAAATACACGAAAAGATCAGAGTTTAGAGTTGAGAGCGATTTATTCGATCAACAACAAATATACCCAGACGCAGATGTTACTTCTCGTGCTGCATCTGCACTAACATCATGTTGAACGAATTATTTTTCTTCCATGCTTTCGCGTTTTTACTAAGATCAAATCCTGGAGATTTTGATTCTTAACTTTTGGAAGAGTAGTGTTGATTTAAAACAATCTTATTCGATAGGAGTTTTTTGTAGTTTTTACTTGTTTATGTTTTCATGTATAATCGTTGATACACTTTTCGAGTAAAGATATTTTCGCATTGAGGCACGACTACAAGGATTTATTCATTGTAGTTAAAAGTTATAAAAGCTTGTGTTTTATTATTTTAATTCCACTGCTATTTGTTTACACTTTGCACAAAACACACTTCGTTTGCTGATTGTTCTAATGGTTTTTTATTTTTATTCATGAACAACTTATCGAATTAGGGCTTGCGATTCTCTCAATTGGCATCATGAGCGGGCACTTGACAACACTAAATGTTGATCTTGAGTGCAAGCTTATAGATTCGTCTATTTGTTCTAAGTGTCGAACACCTTTTATTGAATCTAATCTTGTGAATTTTAATTCCACTATTATTGTTACAGGAGATGTGAAAGCTGAGGACCCCGATGATAAGGACACCGAGGTGATGAAGGCATAAGAGGGTTGTATCAAAGTTGGTCCAAGTTGGTTCAAAAGACCAAATTTCTTACCAAGGAGAACGAACGATTGAGTTATGAGAACGGTGAACTGAAAGCGTATATCGCTCATTTGGAGGGGCTTCTCACAACAAAAGATGAAGAACTTGGTAATGTAAAAATATAAACTTCACACTTCTCTTCAATCTTTGAAGAAGACGAGTACCGGTACAACTAGTACTCGATTTAAGACTCCTGTTTTTGTTAAATCAAAAGAAGCTTGTGAAACACCAAGTAAAGAACTTGCCTAAAGCCTCTAAAAAATCGAAATACCACAAGCGTAAATATATCTGTCATCATTGCTTTATGCCTGGACATATTGGACCTTATTGTGTTAAATATAGTAAATATTTTGTACTTAGTCAACGTATATCTTTATATATATTTAGCTTCCTATTTTGTAGACTAGATTGATGCTAATGTTGATGTATATACTGTGACAATTGTTAATGAGAAAAGGCAACCAGGACATTCTTTCATGGTATCAGCAGTTTAGGGTTTTTCTCAATCTCTTTCCGCTGCGCCCTAACTGAGATTTTCGCCCACCCTCTTTTCTATCTTCTCCTCTCTGGCAACGATGTCTCAATCAAGAAGTTTTCACACGGCCCTTGCAGTCTCCAACATTAGGAATCATATTCCTATTACTCTAGAGATGAAAACCGTGCAATATTCAACATGGGCGGAGTTGTTCAAGGTTCATGCACGTTTGAACAGGGTTCTCCATCACATCACCCCCCTTCCAAAGGCAAGGAAAAGGCTGTCGAGGAGGAAGTTGATATGTGGTCTACTCTTGATGCCACGGTCCTTTCGTGGATTTACGCCACGATCTCTAATGACCTCTTACACACCATTCTTGAAACCGATGCTACGACAATGGAAGCTTGGAATCATTTGCGTGACATTATCCAAGACAATAAGCATTCTCGTGCGGTCACTCTTGAGCATGATTTTTCGAACACTAAAATGGAGAATTATCCCAATGTCTCGGCGTATTGTCAACGACTAAAGTCTCTGGATGATCAATTGAAGAATGTCGGAGCCCCGGTGTCAGAGAGCCGATTGGTGATCCAACTTGTCTCTGGTCTCACTACTCCGTACTGTGGTGTGTGTATGCTGATCCGACAAAGTGATCCCCTCCCTCCTTTCTATCAAGCCCGGCCATGCTTACTCTTGAGGAATCCGGGTTGGCTAAGGAGGCGACTATGGCTTCTGATTCCGCCATGGTTGTTGCTTCAAATGAGGAAGATGATTCTCCCTTTGTTCCTTCTCATATGAGACAAGGGAAGGGGCAGCAACAGTCTGGCCAGAAACAACAAAATCATGGTCGGGAAAACTCAGGTGGCCGTGGCTACGATGGCGGCAAGCAGAATCGGGGGGGCTCCGGGGGTCGTTCTGGAAGGGGTGGCTCGCAAGGGCATCAACAACAACAGGCTTTGATGTGGGGGTGGAATCCGTATGCAAATTGGGGGTGGGCTCAATGGGCTGCTCCTCCCTGCCCCATGCCCACTCAAGGTTGGGCTCGCCCACCTACTGCCAACCATGGGTCGATATTGGTCCCTCGCCCCCAACAGGCGTTTATGGCTCCTTCTTCTAATGGGAAGCCCGACTCTTTTGCCCATCCTTCTAATGGGCAGCCCTGCCCGTTTGCTCCTACGTACATTGCATCTGCTATGCATACTATGACTCTTAATCCACCTGATTCATCATGGTATATGGACACCGGTGCAACATCGCATATGACTTCCTCGAGCGGTAATCTCTCATCTTATTTTATTTTGAGCAATAATAATACTGGGATTATTGTCGGAAATGGTCATTCAATTCCTATTCGAGGCTATGGTCATACTAATTTGCCTTTCCCTAATCCTCCCTTGTCATTAAATAATGTTTTACATGCTCCCAAAATTATCAAAAATTTTATTTCTGTTAGAAGATTCACCACTGAAAACTCTGTGTCTGTTGAATTTGATCCTTTTGGATTTTAAGTGAAGAATCTTCCGACGGGGATGCCTCTCATAAGATGTGATAGCCGGGGCAACCTCTATCCTCTCACTTCTATCCAAAATCAAGCTCCTCCATCAACCTTTGAAGCCATCTCTTCTACACTTTAGCATGATCGTTTGGGTCATCTAGGTGCTCCGGTTTTAGATGCTCTTAGGGTTAATAAAAGTATTGATTGTACTCGTATTCCTCATTCTAGTATTTTTCATTCCTGTGTGTTTGGAAAACATATTAAGTTATCTTTTGTGTCATCTACTTCGAGTACAATTTTACCATTTGACATTATTCATAGTGATATTTGGACTTCTCCTGTTTTGAGTGCTTCTGGGCATAGATATTATGTGTTATTTTTGGATGATTTTTTGAATTATTTATGGACCTTTCCATTGGGTCGAAAGTCAAAAGTTTATGAAATTTTTATTTATTTTCAAGGCTCATATTATTACTCAATTTGAACGTAATATCAAAACTATGCAATGTGATAATGGAGGGGGATTTGATAATGGCCAATTCTGGGATTTTTTATAAGAAAAATGGAATGACATTTCATCTCTCGTGTCCTCAAACCTCTCCTCAAAATGGGAAATCCAAAAGAAAATTTTGGTCTATCAATAATGTCACTCGTACTCTTCTTTCTCATGCCTCACTTCCCTCCATCCTTTTGGCATCATGCACTACAAATGGCTACATACCTCCTTAATATTCTTCCGAGAAAACTCTTGGGCAATCGTTCTCCCCTTGAAATGCTATATCAACGGGTTCCTACATATTCTCATCTTCGGGTATTTGGGTGTATATGTTATCCTCTTTTCCCTTCCACCGCTATCCACAAATTACAATCCCGGTCTACTCCTTGTATATTTTTGGGTTTTCCTCCTAATCATCGTGGCTATAAGTGTTATGATTTGTCATCCCGTAAAATCATCGTTTGTCGTCATGTCATTTTTGATGAGAATGTATTTCCATTTGCTTCACTGCATACACCATTTTCTCATTCATATAATTTTTTGGATGAGGGTATTTCTACTTATGTGTTAAATCACCTCCAAGAGTCTGCTGCTCCTTTTCCCGTTTCACCAGCCCAGGCCCACTCGCCTGCCCAGCTGTACTCAACTTCAGTTTCTCCTTGCCCAGCGATGCCATTTTCCAATCCCGCCCAGGCCCACTCACCTGCAGCCCGATCTTCTTCTCTTTCTCCTGGACCAGCAACGCCATTTCCCACACTGGTCTAGGCCCACTCGCCTACAGCCCGACTTTCTTCTCCCACACATCAAGTGCCCCCTCCTGCCACACCTACTCCTCCTTATGCTTCAAGTACGAACCCATATACATCAGGCCCAGTCACTCCTTTTCCTCCCACTTTGCCTCTTCCAAAGCCCACTATGGTCACAAGAAGTCAACTTGGTATTTTTAAACCCAATAAAAATACAAAGCTTTATATACTACTGTTTTGAGGTCTCTTTTACCTCGTAATCCGATTGCGTCTCTTCGTGACTCGAATTGGAAAATGGCCATGGATGATGAATATAATGCTCTAATTAAAAATAAGACGTTAGAATTGGTGCCTCGGCCACCTGATGTTAATATTATTCGATCTATGTGGATATTTACTCATAAAGTTAAATCTAACGGTGATTTTGAGAGGCATAAAGCCCGTCTTGTAGGTGATGGAAAAACTCAAAAAGTTGGCATTGACTGTGGTAAGACTTCCAGTCCGGTGGTAAAGCCAGCTACTATTTGTACTGTTCTTAGTCTCTCTCTTTCTAAGGCATGGCCATACATCAATTGGATGTCAAGAATGCCTTTCTTCATGGTGAGCTTCAGGAGACGGTTTATATGCATCAACCTTTGGGGGTACCGGGATTGTACCCATCCAGATTATATGTGCCTCTTGCGTCTTTGTATGGGCTTAAGCAAGCTCCCCGGGCTTGGTATAAGCGGTTTGCGGATTTTGTTATGCCTATTGGTTTCACTAACAGCCGATGTGACAACTCCCTATTTATTTATAGAAAGGGGATGGATATGGCTTACACTTTATTATATGTTGATGATATTATTCTTACTGTTTCATCTCATACTCTCCGGTGCTCCATTATGGATTTTCTTAACTCTGAATTTGCTATGAAAGATCTTGGTCCCTTGAATTATTTTTTGGATATTGCAGTGACTCGACATAAGGGTGGTATGTTCCTCTCACAATGCAAATATGCCAAAGAAATAACTGAGCGTGCCGGAATGTCCTCCTGTAAATAATCTGCTACTCCAGTCGACACGAGGTCAAAAGTTAGTGCTAATTCTTGTCTACATTTGGTGATCCTGCTCTATACCGGCGTCTTGCAGGGGCTCTACAATATCTCACTTTCACCAGGCCCGATATTTCTTATGTCGTCCAACAGGTTTGTCTTCATATACATGATCTGATAGTGGATCATATGTCTGCTCTAAAGCGGGTTATTCGATATGTTCAGGGCACTTTAGATCACGGCCTTCATTTGTATCCATCTTCCTTTTCTACTCTATTATCTTATACTGATGCAGATTAGGGTGGTTGTCCGGATACAAGGAGATCTACATCTGGTTATTTTGTGTTTTGGGGAGACAACTTGGTCTCATGGTCGTCTAAATGTCAAACCACGTTGTCTCATTCGAGTGCCGAGGCCGAGTATCGTGGGGTGGCAAATGTGGTTTTTGAATCATGTTGGCTTTGAAATCTTCTCTTAGAGTTACATTATCCGATTAAGAAGACTACTCTGGTATATTGTGACAATGTAAGTGTTATTTATTTGTCGGGTAATCCAGTTCAGCATCAACGAACAAAGCATATTGAAATTGATATCCATTTGTCCGAGAGAAGGTTGCACGCGGAAAAGTTCGTGTTCTTCATATACCTTCACATTATCAAATTGTGGATGTCTTTACCAAGGGGCTTCCGCAAGTTTTGTTTGAGGATTTTTGGGACAGTCTCAGTGTCCGTAAACCTCCCGTTTCGACCACGAGGGTGTGTTAAATATAGTAAATATCTTGTACTTAGTCAACGTATATCTTTAGCTTCCTATTTTGTAGCCTATATTAATGCTAATGTTGATGTATATACTGTGACGATTGTTAATGAGAAAAGGCAACCAAAACATTATTTCATATTGTCGTAAACTTAAAGTTGAAACTGCTAATAAAAGGTCTGCTGGTCCAGTGTTGGTCAGTCCTAGTAACATTGACACTAACACCTCTCATAAATTCAAATCTGTTTGGGTTCACAAATCTGATGTGAAGTGTAATTTTATTTATTCTTCTTTTAAGCATATGATTGCAGCGTCCTAGTATTTTGACATCGGTTGCTCACGTCATATGAAGGGTACTCATGAGTATTTGATGGACTTTGAGACATAAAATGGAGGAAAAGTGATTTACGGAGGTGGAGACCATGGGCAAATCATCGGTAAAGGAACGTTAAATTTTTAAGGCCTTCCAAAGCTTCACAATGTGCTTCACAATATGCCTCTGGAGGGAGAAGTCGTCACTTTGTGTGCTGCTGTTCAGGATGTTGGTGGGAATGTTGGCACACCACCACTGACATTCAGTCCAAAATAAACTGCACTAATATTGGTTTAAATTCTGATGTTATGTCAGGAGCAGGTCTCCAGCACAGTGAGGGTGATATTTTGTTAAACTTGATCTTGATAACTCCCTTGTTTTTCTTAATCCATTAGATAAGGGTAAAACAAAACTTGATGAGGTTCCTTTTATGGGTAATAAGTTTGACAAAACTGGTTTTGATTTTATAAAACTTATTTTTCTTAAATTAAATTGTTTTGAGTTTACATCGATACCAACCAACGTGAAGCGTTCTTTTTAAGCAAAAATCAATTTCAAGAAAATGTCAATTTATTTCTCATTGGTATTCTGTTTTTAGACACATTAAAATTTGTTCTGTTGAAATGGAATCTGATCGTGCTCATAAATTTCTTGAAAATTTTGTATTGGTGGAAATGTTGGTGTTTTCAAGTAACATTCCCAATAACACTCGAATCACTTTGGTTAAGAATTTAGATCCTAGTTGTAATGTTGTCTACACCACACTCAAGTTAATAATCCCTGGTTTATGACCTTTTTATAGTGGTTTTTCCTGATACTTGTCGGGTATTTTGGATTATTTGACTAATTGTGAGTTTCGGAACGTAAGTCAACTTTGTGTTTCTTTTGGTCTTCATGATATGACAATTGGTA
Source organism: Phtheirospermum japonicum (assembly GCA_014905375.1). Taxonomy (NCBI): domain Eukaryota; kingdom Viridiplantae; phylum Streptophyta; class Magnoliopsida; order Lamiales; family Orobanchaceae; genus Phtheirospermum; species Phtheirospermum japonicum. The sequence goes on from BMAC01000669.1 coordinate 859,249, forward strand.
AATGTACATTGAATGTTTACGATTTACTCAAGCTTTATCACGTTCTTAATACTAAAGGGTTTGTGGTTAATCACTTTAGTATAAACTAATATTGTGATGATGGTTTGGATGTGAAGTTTGGTAAAAATTCTTGTGAAGTGTTTGATGTTTCTAACACTTGTTCTCTTACAAGTTTAAGAGAGGCTGATCATTGTTACCTATTTCATAGTATACAATCTTGTTGTGTTTCTAATATTGTTGTTCTTACATGGCACTAAAAAATTGAGGATGTGAACTTGAAAATGATTAAGAAACTGCTTAGATTTGAAGCTGTTTGTGTTTTACCCAAACTAAACATTAAAGTTAGTAGTCTAAGTTTTGCATGGCTAAATGGTAAACTAACTTATGATCATCATTTCATGAAGAAGGGGTTGTTAGTCTCTAGTTATCTTTCCTTGAATGTTGTCAATCCTATTGAATGTGAAAGTCTGTGTGGTATGAAGTGCCGTCTTGTTCTTTTTAATGACAATTCATTCACTTGGATTTTGTTTCATGATGACAAATTGGATGCTCTTGAATCACTTGATTTTATTCTTGAAGAGGTTTTTAAAGTTTACGATTTGAGAGCCACTAAAACTCGATTGAATCATCATGTGATTTTTGAGAATGTTTCGTTCTTGTTTGATAGAGTGGAATTTTCTCATGAGTTTTCTACACCCAGGAATAGGTTGGTCAATAGAAAATATCGAACTTTTCAAAAAAATTCTAATGTTTTGTTAAGTTTGAACTATATGACAAAAGTTATTTATACAAAGGTACCAAACACTACTTTATATTGTGTGATTTTGAGAACTGGTGGTAGAAAAACTTCTTTCAAGTTACTTATGAGTATTAAGCCTAGTCTCAAGAAATCTTATATGTTCGGGTATATTTGTATTGTTTTGAGTGGTTTTTTTAATTGGTGTTTGTTCTTGAGATCTTATTGTGCTTATACCTTTCATGTGTATAATGTTTGTACAAGAATGATCACGAAAACCATTCTTGTTGAGTTTAACAATCTTGTTGAATGCAAGGAAGATTATTCTAACTTAGTCACATTCTCTAAATCTTCCTCTTCTGTTGATGTACAGGTATGTATCTTGAACCTGTTTGTATTTCAAAAGATCGATTTGGGCACTCTTGAGAGTGTTTTGCCAGATGTGTTGCTAAGTGTTCCAACATTTGGACCAACACCTGTCATGGCTGGTTTTGATTCCGATTCTGTGGATATTTTTCATTCTCAGGTGGAGGATGTTGTTTAGAACAGTTCTGATAAATCTAATATTCTGAAGTTCGATGTTGCTGCAGGTGTTCCGACAATGGCAGTAACATTCAAAGTTGCTAAAGCTGAAACTGTGTCTGATGCTGATTTTGTTGCTGCTAACAGTGTTCCTACTGAAGAGGTAGTGATTACACTCAGGAAGATGGTAAGTATAGGTTGCACATCGTCTAAATGTACTATGGTAAGAGCTTTCCATTTTCCACTCTCTTTTGAACTTAAATGTAGGAAAATATTTTGTATTAAGAGAGTTTGTGTTTTGGGGCAACAACATGATGTTATGGTGTGTGTATGAACATGTTAATGTGTCATTTCTGTTAGGAGAACTTGAGTTTATTATATTTGGTGGTTCCCAATTATTGTGGTTTTTCAAAATTGTTAAAGGGAACAAATCATTTGGAAACACATTAACTATTTTTATTGATAACTCTAGTGCGACTGCGATATCAAAGATACTTGTTCAACACTCTCGTACAAAACCCATTGTTTTTTAATTTCACACTCTACGAGATTTGGTTGAGAAAGGCATTATTCGCATGGAGTATATTAACACCAAAAATTGGCAGGTAGACATTAGCACCAAGGCATTAGAGTAAAAGGGGTTTTCTTTTAGAAAATCTCTCTATAGGTGGTCTGTATGAGTGTCGTCCTTCATGTTGCGGCATCTGCCTCACATTTATCGTAACACTGTATATTAAATTTTTATTTTTATTTTTTTATATTTTTTAGGCATCCCTTGCAAAAGTCCAGTTGCTATACATTCTTTCCCAAAGTGTGTTGTCTAAATGGGTTGAAAGTTTCAAAAACAATTGTGGGTTGTCTTTTGAAGAAACGTGCATTTCTCCTGGTTTAAAAATGAATATCTTGTATTATGAAGGAAGTCCTAGCCATCCTAAAAGGGATGAAGAATATGTTTCTAAACCAAATCAATGATCAATGAGATCTTATGACATGTTTATTTTACTTCTGTTGCTGCAAAGTGGAGGTACTACTACTCCCAGACACAAAATATATGATCCGAATATGCAACTTAAAATGACTATGTCATTAACTTGGTTAAGGATTTTCAATTCATTGAATTTGTGGACGAATGTCATCCAGGATGTCATCACATCCGGGACTGTATTGTGTAGCAGCTATGTTGTTACCAAATTTATGTGTGAAGATTTTCCTTTATCATATTTTTAGTCATAATTTAAGGACATGCATCACTTGGTGATATTTGTCTATTTGTTAAAATTTGGCCCCCGTGTGCAAAGTGTGGATGTGAGTTTCTTCACCGTTTGGAAGATTTTGTGGGACTTGGATCTCGTTTGGTGTTATCCACATTTGTGTTGGATATGGCTGAATTGATACAATGTTAAACAAGAGTTTTCATATCTTATGGTGACTTGTGTCAAAGGTGGATTTTGTTCCCTTAGTAGTTTTGGGTTTCTATATCATAAGGGATTTTAACCTAGATACGATTCCTTGTTTAATAGAATTCTAATAGGTTTATAAGTTTTATGAACTCTTTGTTTTATTATATCGATATATATGTGGCTTCTCATTATCACACGCATGATTCACTTTATTTTTCAAGTATTTGTGAACATTTGTTTAGATGGTGTGATTTTCATGATTGACATCTTTTGTGCAATAATATTTATTATCTTTTTATGTGTCAATTAACTGTCTCGAAATCCAAGTAAGAGTTCATCCACTTCCACCTATGTTGTGATCTTGATTAGCTTCGCCACCTGTCTGGATTTCCACTCAATCCATCATTGCCATCTACGACTACTTCGATCATTGCTGGACCTGCCGCACAAGATGTATCAAAGGGTGTTGCAGCATCTGGGGTAACATCTTTTGAAACCAGGTGTCTATTGCGTCTTTTGTTCTTATTTCACCACCTCCATCTACTAAAACATCTCAGACCATTGAGCCTGCTTTGTTGTCGTCTCACTCTATGGCTATTCACTCACTGCCGCAACCGCCTGATTCATCTAATGCTGCAACCGCCTGATTCTCCACTGTCGTAGTTCATATTGCTGAACAAAATAAGACTTTTGTTGTCTTGTTACCATTTGACAAGTACAATGAGATCGATGTAGAGAACCCTCCAAACACTTTGCGCTTATTTATAAATCTCTCAAGTCCATCTACGCCTTTTCTTCTCACAAGTTCAAAAGCCTCCTTTGCTATGGGCTTTGTGCTTTTGAATCCTTTGGCTCTATTTATGGTGTTCATGAGGAGAGGTTTCGTTCTCTAAAAGAAGAGAAAGAAGCATGGAGGAGGAAATGGCACCGCTGATGTTTGTGCGAATGTTAGTGTTGGTGTTACTAACACCCCGGCTAGTTCTGTTTTGCCAAATGTCGATGCATGTTGCTGATGACACTTATGATGATTCTACACCAGACTCTTCTTTAGAGGTTAGGTTCAATTTTTTTAAATTCAAATACCTCACGTTTTGTGGCAAGGTACACCCTTTCTTCTACTATACCGATATCTAGCCCGATTGATGATGGTAAACCTATAAGCTATGTGCTGTCACGTCTCTTTATAAAAGGGCAAGGGCATTATTTTTTGTTCCTCTAGCCTTCGGTCAAGTATTATTCCTAATATCTCAAGTAATGAGAAATTTGCTACTGAGGATGTTTCTGGACTGCCCATGCTTACTTTTGATGCTGCTGATAGTCATACCATGGATAATAAGGTCAGTTTTGTATGCAAAGATGTTGCTGCAGTTCCTGCTGCAGGTGTTACTAGAAATGTTGCAAAGGATGTTCCAACACCTGAGCCAACATTTAGTTGTGATATTCATATGGGTAACACCTTTTCTGGACCTTTTTATTCTAGGGTTGTTTTTGGTAGGTTTGTCTTATTTTGATGATCGTTCCTTTATTAAAGAAAAATGTTTGCACTTAACGTCTTTTCTTTCTTTTAAATTGAGCAAATTTCTTGAGCGTCGTCATTTATTACTTAATGTGGTTGATATTGTGCATCTTGAGGTTTATATGGTGTATGAGTTCTATGCCAATTTGAGTGATGAGATTTTTAAAATGTCGATCATTTAATTTTAGTTGCGTCTATGTACATAATAACATTTTTAACCATAAACCCTTGCGTGTTTAATGTTTTATTATAGACTCCTGATTGTGTAGGTGAACCATTGTCTTCTGATTTTGATATGATGATACGGTTCCTAATGGGTGATTTATGTGATCGATGGTCCTTTTCGTTCGCTTCTTCATGGTTGTCTCCATTTGTGGGTGTTTGCATGAGTTGTTGTGCAAACTGGATTCCTTCGATGAATAGTTATTGAGTCATTGAGACTTATACTCGCGTGCTTTATATGCTTGGTACTAAGATGCCATTTTGGTTTGCAGGTGTTTAATGAAGTGTTGTTCATTTCCAGGACTACCTTGTCAATGTGGTCCCTGCTTCTTCTAGACTTGTCATTCGAGTGTTGATGTCTCAAGGATATGTCCCTCGCATTCCTCCTTCTCGCCAGCCATGGTTCTTTATGGTTATCTCTTCCATTTTGAATGACAAGACTCATCTTGTTGATCTTCTAGTGCTCTGTTCAGATGATGAAGATGTTTCATTATGGTTCTGGTCGCATTATCTCTGTTGTGCTTGTTGTTGCTCCTGGTGTTGTTCAGAATGTTACTGCGGGTGTTCCAACATTCCCGCTAAAACTTCTGGTTTTGCAGTTCTCACGTCTCGAGTACTTGTTTCCATGTCTCAATAGTTTTATAGGGACAAGTACAGTTTGTGGGTTCTACTATTACTCATTGTACAGCCGTTTGTGCTTATTTGTTGACCTACTTCATAATTTCGATCTTTTTGGCCAAAAAGGGGGAGATGTAATAAAGGGGGAGTAGTTGATGATGAGATTCTAGTGTATATGCTATTCGTAGAGATGTGCTTAATTTATGGGGAGTTATTGCTACTGCGGAGGTTGCCACACTATATTTTGGTTAGGCAGTAACATATTTAGGGGGAGTTTGTTCTACTGCTGCTCATTAATGTAATGATTTATTCATGAGGATTCATGATGAAGATGATGCAGGACAGGATGAGAAAGAGTTGATTTGAAGCTACCGCTACTGTACCAAAGGGGAGTGCATCTTTACTTTGGGTTGTTATCTCTTTTTCTAGAGATATTCTTATTTGGGGGTAGTTATTTGTTCTTGATATGTTTAACTACAGCTTGATTGGTGTTTGGTCTTTAATTCTTTGATTTTATACTGAAGCAAGTTAGGGGGAGTTTTTAGGAGATTATTCAAGTTTTATACTTGTGATTTTCATCATGTATGTTTTGGCCAAGAAAGATAAAAAGGGAGAGATTGAAGGGAATATTTCATTTGAGTTTAAAAGGGATTACGAGTCTAATATGTTGTTTCTTACGTATGAGGTTTTTAAGACTTTTATTCCCTTTAGGAGTTTATTTTGTCTATATATTATTTTGACTTTCTTGCCAAATATTTTATATATTAATTGTTTTAGGAAAGTTCTTATACTTATGTTTTTTGGTAATTATTTTGCATATTATTAGAATTAGTTTAGATTGTAATTATTTTCCTCCTAGCTTATAATTTCGTATGTTGCAAGTTATGATTATTATGAGTCTTATATTTTATCTTCTCTCCTTATTTAAAGTGATTTACTTGCAATATATTATGCAAATATTTCTTCCTTCTTTTGTAGGAATCTTTACAAGCAAGAATTTCTATATAAATATGAGGACTAGATATACAAATTTAATACACTCAATACATAAAGAGAATACACGAAAAGATAAGAGTTTAGAGTTGAGAGTGGTTTATTTTATCAACAGCAAATATACCCAGACGCAGATGTTACTGCTCGTGCTGGAACATCTGCACTAACATTCTGTTGAACGAATTATTTTTCTTCCATGCTTTTGCGTTTTTATTAAGATCAAATCCTGGAGATTTTGATTCTTAACTTTTGGAAGAGTCGTGCTGATTTAGAACAATCTTACTCGATAGGAGTTTTTCGTAGTCTTTACTTGTTTATGTTTTCATGTGTAATCATTAATACACTTTTCGAGTAAAGATATTTTTTCCTTGTGGCACGATTGCAAGGATTTATTCCTTCTAGTTAAAAGTTTTAAAAGGTTGTGTTTTATTATTTTAATTCCGCTGCTATTTGTTTACACTCTGCAAAAAACATACTTGGTTTGTTGATTGTTATAATGGTTTGAATTTTTATTCATGAACAACTTAGCGAATTAGAGCTTGCAATTCTTTCACTATGTATAATTTATATTTTGCTCTTTAAATTATAATTATTATGTTTTTGTATCTAAAATCTAATAATGTTGCACAATAAAAATAATTTGTACGACAATATATGAAGATGGTCATTGTTTAGGGGGCAAAAAGTTTTTTTCCCTTAATGAAATTTAATTTTTCAATAAACAACCAATAACTTTTCATACCTAATATCTCTATCCTATAAGAAAACAAAGTTTTGGTTTCATTAGAAAATTCTATGGAAGCTACATCAACACAATAAGATGAAAACAAAGTTAAAATAATCTTTATATATTATCTTTGTATTTAATAATAAGTATTTATGTATTTGCCTTTCATTGACAGATGAAGCTACACGCGCCTAACGGAGTAGATGATATGATGAAAGAAATGACAAGATTTGAGAAATATTTGTGGAGATCGAATGAAGGTTCAAGAAGTTGCGTACGCAGAAGAATCCAAGTTGAATTGCAATCAACAAGTTCATACGAGGAAAAGAATAAAGAAAGATACAAAATTCAAGCAGGATTCATCACATGGAAGGCAAATTAGTGAAGAGTGGGCCCATGCACGCGGCCCATGAAGCAACTCACCTGACCTATCAAACAGACTTATATTTAGTATATATATTCGATATGTATATCTGTAAGAAGTATTTCGAGTCTGAGCTATAACAGAAATATAATCATACTCAAGATCTTTTTATTTTATAGTTAGGGTTATTTTTGTATTCTTGTATTCTGCTAGAATATAGAAATAATTAGAATTTCCCAATCTGTTCAAGTTACTAGGGATTAATATCTTTTAACCTTTGAAGGAGTCATAGAGCTGTTTTATATCCAAGAAAATTAATTATAAAAGTAGTTAAAAGAGAGTCTATAAATGTAAGTCTAAGTAGTTCATAGCGCAAGAATTACATTAATAAAAGATTTCTGAGAGAAAGAGGAGTTCTTCCTCATGCAAATAATCTTTTAGTATATGTTGTTTGCTTCCGCATTTCATTTTAATTTATACATAGGATATTTAATAAGCTCATATAACTTTGATAATTTTATAATCTTAGTTGGCACCAGAGCAAATGTTTCTGTTATTTTTACAGGATAAAGATCGAGTGGACTGCGAGGAGGAACGACCATGAACCATGATAACAGCGGATCAATGTCAGGACCCCTATTTCTAGATAGATCCAATTACTCCTATTGGAAGTTCATGATGACTATTTATTTACACTCTCTTGGAAAAGGTACACGGTAAGGCACTCAGAAAAGATGGACTTATCCCATGATGCATGAAACTACATTGTCTGGTTCTAAACAGAGAGAAAGAAGCAACTACGAAGAAGGATCAAGCTTCTAAAGAAGATGTACCACTAAAGACTGTTCTCAAACCTAGGGAACTATGGACAAATTTAAACAAGATGGGGGAAGAAGCCAATTTCAGAGCTTCATATGCTATTCTTACCGGTGGTGATCAAGCACGTCACAAGATGATTATCAAGTGCACAACATCATATGAAGCTTGGAAGATACTAGAACGTTATTTTTAAGGTACAACCTCAGTGAAGACCCCCAATTTACAAAAGATCACGACTAGCTTTGATGAAATAAAAATGAAATAGGACGAAACCGTTGAGGCGTACTATGCCCGGTTCTATGATATTTTGAATAAAAGTACCATGTTTGGTGTATAAATTTCAGAATATCACGAGAACTCCACCCAAGAGATTTTGTGAGAAAATTACATCACATGACCTTGAGCCTGATGGTTTACTCGGAGATCTCTGAACCTTCGAGATCAATAATGGTTATGATATGATAAAGAGCAAGGTTATTAAATTTGAAACTAGTGTAACTACACTATCTGACGATAAGGAGGAAGAAGAGGATGATGTTGCAGTCACACTGATATCAAGAAACCATGGAAGATTGCAAAGGAATGCCAACAAAGTCAAATTAGAGAAGAAGAAGCCATTTGACCCCAGCAGACTCCCAAAGTGCCAATGAAAGGAGAGACATAACAACTTCTTAGGATCCACGCCAACCAACCAAAAGGTAGAAAAGACCAGTAAAGGGAATGATGGCTTTGGATAGTTTCAGAATGAGTGTCCTAACTTTCTTAAAAAGAACAAAGCTCTCAAAGTAACACGCACTACAAGAATTATACATGATAACAACGAATTTTACCAGTTGTCTTTAACAATCTATACCTTACTATTATAGATGGCCTGCCAGTTTTGGGCAGGCCATTTGGCACCATTTTATTGGGTGTCTTTTTTTTTTCTTTTTTCTTTTCTATTTCTTATTCTTTATTTTCTTTTTTGATTTTATTTTATTTGCCTTTTCTTTTTTCCTTTTTATTTTCTATTTCTTCTTCTTTATTCTCTTTTGATTTATTTTCCTTTTTTTGGTTTTGTTTTTAATAAATCTTATATAAAATAAGTTATTTTAAATATAAAATCAATTAGTATAATTTTATTTTCCAAATTATAACTATCTTTATATGTTGTACTAATTTATGGTAAAATCTGTGATTGATTACTGTTAGCAAAAAAATTGAGTTTTAGAAAATCTAATTCATTACAGTAATTTTTTTCTTCATAAAATTATATTTAAATTATAGTATTTTTATTCTAAGCATATTGAAAAATAATAATTATATTTTTTTTAAGAATGTATTTTTTTTAATTCATTCTTTGTAATTTCATTTATATTTCTCTCCACAAACCATTAAATTCCGTCATCGCGAATTTTTTGTTCTAAGAATGAAATTCATTTTTCTTTCTTTTTTATTTTTCTCTTTCATATTTTAAATTCTTATTTGAGATTTTTGTCCTTACTTGTCAGCCATAAAACTTATCATTTAATTTATTTTATTTAAAATTTATTCCTTTGGTGTTTTAATATTTGGCTCTTTTTAATATATTTTGGATTTAAAATTTTTCTCTAATGTATTTTTTTATTTTTAATTTAAAATATAATTCTAAAGTAAATGAATAAGACTCAAATCTTAAGGTAAAAGAATATTATATTTTATAAAGATTATTATTTCAGAATACCTAATCCTATAATTTCGAAATGTTTATAATATGACTGACTATTATTAATAAATATATATTACGTATAGGGAAATTATATTGTATAAATAATAATTATTTATAGATACATAAATTAATGTATTTAATCTACCTGTATAATATAGGAAAGTTTAGAGAGTCAAGAAGGATAGTATTTTTTTTCATTAGATAGAACATATAATTGTTATATCACGGATCAGGTCACTAACCATATGAATACATTAAATTAAAATTTCAGATATATTACATATAAAATAAACTTACATCAATATATAAATATATTCAATACTATTAGGTTTCCCTACTAAGTACATTTATGTAATATTCAAAGTGTATTTTATATTTGTATATTGAGGCAAATTGATACCCTATATTACATATAAAATAAACATACACCAATATATGAATTTATTAAATATTATTAAGTTGCCCTACTAAGTACATATACGTAATATTTAAAGTGTATTTTATATTTGGATATTGAGGCAATTTGACACCCTAACCGTTAGTCAGACTCCTTAAAATATTTTTAAAAAGAAAAATCTAGGAGACCTACAAAAAATTGCTTAAAACCAAAAAAAAAACAAAAAAAAAAACGTACAAATAATAAAAAATAAAATAAAATAAAATTCAAAAGTAGAGAAACTAAACTAAAAACTAAAAATGAATCCTAAAATTAAAATAAAACACTTAAACCTTTTGAAGTTGCCTAACGAAATGTACCCTGTTTGGTTATCTAACATAAGTTTTTTTATTTTATATTATCTATGTATTAGTTGATTCAATGTTACAATGCAATCTTATTTTTATATAATACAAATAATTAAAACCCAACATCTAAAATTTTAATTATGAGAGTGAATCAATGATATAGCATGATTAACTACTATTATAGATGGGTTGCCAGTTTTTGGGCAGGCCATTTGGCACCATTTTATTGGGTGTCTTTTTTTTCTTTTTTCTTTTCTATTTCTTCTTATTTATTTTCTTTTGATTTATTTCCTTTTTTGGTTTTGTTTTATTTGCCTTTTCTTTTTTCCTTTTTATTTTCTATTTCTTCTTCTTTTTTTTCTTGGTTTTGTTTTTAATAAATCTTATATAAAAAAAAGTTATTTTAAACATCAATCAATTAGTATAATTTTATTTTCAAAATTATAACTATCTTTATATGTTGTACTAATTTATGGTAAAAGTTGTGATTGATTATTATTTATCAAAAAAATTGAATTTTAGAAAATCTAATTCATTACTGTAGTTTTTTTCTTCATAGAATTATATTTTAAATTATAGTATTTTTATTATTAGCATATTAAAAAATAATAATTATATTTATTTTAAGAATGTATTTTTTTAATTCACTCTTTGTAATTTAATTTATATTTCTCTCCACAAACCATTAAATTCCTTCATCACGAATTTTTTGTTCTAAGAATGAAATTCATTTTTCTTTCTTTTTTATTTTTCTCTTTCATATTTTAAATTCTTATTTGAGATTTTTGTCCTTACTTGGCAGCCATAAAACTTATCATTTAATTTTTTCTATTTAAGATTTATTCCTTTGGTGTTTTAATATTTGGTTCTTTTTAATATATTTTGGATTTAAAATCTTTCTCTAATGTATTTTTTTATTTTTAAGTAAATGAATAAGACTCAATATTAAGGTAAAAGAAATTTATATTGTATAAAGAATTATTATTTCAGAATACCTAATCTTATAATTTCGAAATGTTTATAATATGAATGACTATTATTAATAAATGTATATTACGTATAGGAAAATTATATTGTATAAATAATAATTATTTAAAGATACATAATTTAATATATTTTAATATACCTATATAATATAGGAAAGTTTAGAGAGTCAAGAAGGATAACATTTTTTTTCACTAGATAGAATATACAATTGTTATATCACGGATTAGGTCACTAACCACATGAATACATTAAATTAAAATTTCAGATATATTACATATAAAATAAATATACATCAATATATAAATATATTAAATAATATTAGGTTGCCCTACTAAGTACATTTACGTAATATTCAAAGTGTATTTTATATTTGTATATTGAGGCAAATTGACACCCTATATTACATGTAAAATAAACATACACCAATATACGAATATATTAAATATTATTAAGTTGCCCTAATAAGTACATTTACGTAATATTCAAAGTTTATTTTATATTTGTATATTGAGGCAATTTGACACCCTAACCGTTAACCTTTAGTCAGACTCCTTAAAATTTATTAATTTTCGTAGATTTTCACGTTTCCGTTTTTCTTGGCCGTAGGACGTCCAAGCAGGGCCCACGCTCGTGTGGGATCGTTGATACTCGACTCGGGAATGGACGGACAAAGCAAAGAAGCGCAGCGGATGAGGTTCGAAAACCGGCGGACCCGAAAAGAACGAGAAATCGAGCCGGGCGCTGGAATCCAGTCGGATCCGACTGACCCGGCTAAAATCGACTGGATTCCAGCGAGTTTTGAAGTTTTTGACATGGCAGTCGATCGACTGCCTACTTGGCCGATCGACTGCTGTCGATCGACTGGGTCCTCTCAAGATCGACGGAATTACAGGGCTTCAGGCCATTTTGACATCGTAGTCGATCGACTGCCGACACGATCGATTGACTGAAAAGCAGGTTTTTTGAAGATATTAGCAATCAGACGTCATTTCAATAAGACTTGCTCCTGATAGCTTTCTCCTCCATGGAAGCTCCCCAAACCAGCTTTTTCTCCAGTTTTTCCATATTTTACTTATTTTAATTTCTAAAATTCCTAGTAATTAGTTATGGATTAATCAAGCTTAGATCTTAGTTGTGTAATGTTCAAGCTTTGTTTTAAGCTATCTTTTGTGAAGAACCAGCCAGCTTTCAAGCTTTCCTCCTTCAAGCTTTTTGTAATCACATACATTTGGTAATATCCTTCTATAATCTAGTCTTATTTTCATGTCATTCCTTTTTAATATTGTATTGTATTATGGATCATTAGTTTAGTGTTTCTTTTGATCGTCAAACTTTCAATTTCATTTTATAGCTTTCTAGCTTATGAACTTATGCTTTTAAGTTATTAAGTTGAAATCAATTTCTAATTTGTAAAAGTTGTTAAGATCTTCCTTTTAAACCTTTAATTAATATTAAGTACTTTGTTGACTTATTCAAATAAGTTGACTTTGATTTTCCCTCCATTTTCCTAATTTAAAATTATTAAGTTTTAATAAGTTAATTAGTTTAAATTGATCGTTTTTAATATAAGCTTTAATTTCCTTTAAGAGATTTTCATGTGTTTAAATCTTAATTTTCAGTTTCATCCTTAGTTATAGAAACCGAACAATGACTATTGCTTTCTTAGGTTAAATTAGCTTAATCAAACCGACGATAAGAACGATAAAGAAAACCGAAAGCCGATCACATCCATCCTCGAGAGACACGACTCGGGACAACTCACCGCATCTATAGTCGACTCCGTACTATTGCGGAGACGATTTCTAGAGCGTCGAAAAATCCTCGATCACCGAGCATACATAAGCTTGCCATTGAGAAGTACATATAGACATAAAAGATTCTTAAAGACTTACCATCTTAGATCAAATCACCGAGGATGTTCAAGCTTCAGTCAGAAAACATGAGGCGGAGTTGATGTACTTACGTGGTGAAGTTTAGACTTTACGTGTGGAAAGCTTTAAATTGAATGATGACTGTCTAATTATTACATGGAGGTAAGAAATCAAGAAGTTGAGTTAGAAAAAGCATATTCCAAAAAAACACTCTTGGATCATGAACATAAATTGTCCAAATAGATTTGTGTTTAAAAAGATCAAGTAGTTGAATCTCTTACAACTGAACTGTTTGGCTTCAAACACATGCAGGAGAAAAATGTATGAAGGTTCTTCTCTCGAAAAGAAGCTTTCTAGAGTAGTGAAGTTACATGAAAACCTTATTTATGTTCATGCCTAAATTGAACATGAACATAATAAGAAAACTGAGGAGCTTGCAAAAGCAAATCAGTTGCTTCATAAGTTGAACACAGGTAAGGCCACTCTAGATGAATTTGTCGACATAGGAAAAAGGTATGACAAACTTTGTATTGGTTTTAAAGGTGAAACTTATAAATGTAGAAAAATATCAAGTTTGTTAAAACCATTATATCCATTTTAGATTCAAAAGGTAATAACACAAACTCCCCACCCCTTATTATGAAATAACATCAAAAAGTCCTTGTTAAAATTTTTATCCATATTTGTCACTACTATAGAAATCCTGGTCATATTTGTCCTAAGTGGTATAGAATGTACCATGACTTGTATGCAGAGTATGTACAAGCATGGAATCCAAGTGGTGTGCCTTCACACACACTAAAACTGAAAGTTGATTTGAAAAACAACACAAAAAAAGATTTGAGTACCAAAAGATAAACATAGATGTTTAGTGTTTATGTTACTCTTGAAAACCAATTTGAAAGGAGTATGGTATTTTGATAGTGATTGTTCTAAACACATGACAAGAGTTAAGTCCCATCTTACTAATATTGTGTTTGTGTCTAGATCTGTAGTAACATTTGGTATTAGTAAGAGTAATAAGGTCATAGGTATTGGGTGTTTGAATGTTTAAGGCTTACCAAAGCTTGAGAATGTTTTCCTTATTGAAATCTTGAAAGCCAATCTGCTAAGCATTAGTCAATTGTGTGATGAAGGTCTAAATGCCAGGATTACCAATGATAAATATCTTGTTTCTGATAATTTGATAAGCATGTTTTTACAGGGACTAGGTCAATTGATAACTGTTATTTGGTTGAGCATGAACTTACATGTCACTCGACAAAGTTGAGTGATACTGAGTTATTGTATAAAATATTGAGCCATATTGTCTTTGCACATTATTTACCTTTTCTAATGTAGGTATTGTTCATGGAATTCCAAAAGATCAGGAGAAGCAACATGGTGTCTATTAACCTTGTCAAAAAGGTAAGCTGAACCGTGCTCCTCATAAGACACTTCATGAAGTTACCACGAAGCATATTCTTGAGTTGTTGCACATGGACACCATGGGGCCGATTCAGGTAGAAACTTATAATGGTAAGAAGTACATTCTTGTGATAGTAATAATTTTTCTAGATATACTTAGATATATTTTATTAGAGAGAAACCAGAATCACTTGAATCATTCAAAACTCTTCATCTTAAAGTTGAAAATAAAAAAAGAAATTGGTAAAATTAGGAGTGATCATATGAGAGAATTTGAAAATGCATCTTTTGCTCAGTTTTTTGATTCAAAGGACACATCTCATGAGTTTTCCGCGGCTAAGACTTTGCAATAAAATGGTATTGTAGAGAGATAATCTTACATTTTAAGAAATGGCACGAGTCATGCTACTCTCCTAAAATATGTCACCACGATGGTGGGTGAAGTTGCAAATACCGCATGTTATGTCATCAATCAAGTGTACCTTTGCAAAGGTATTAGAATTACTCCATTTGAGTTCCGGAAAGGTAAGTCTCCTAGTCTGAAGCATCTTCATGTGTTTGGGTGTAAAAACTACATTTATAATGATAGGAAAAACTTGGTAAGTTTAATTCAAAATGTGAAATAGGTCGATTTCTTAGCTACTCCAATAATAGTTGTGCATATTGGGTTTATAATATTAGAATTAAAACTGTCCTGGAGTCATTCAACATTGTTTTTTGATGATGTCACTAACACTGTTGTTAAAATTGGACCTGATGTACCTTCATCTTCTGAAAGGGAAATTACTCAACAATAAGTAGTGAAAGAAACTACTAATTCTAATATAGATGAATTTTGCCAAATTTTGGGTACAATGTTATTGGTTCTACATCATCTTGAAATGATTCTAAACTTAAGATTCAAAAGGATCATCCCAAGGATCTGATATAAGGTAACCTAAGAGAAAGGAATCTTTGAAATGAGAATAGATTATAAAAAAATGATCAGTTATTCTCATGTTACCTCTTATAAATTTTTGATTTAACCAAGGATGTGAAACAAACACTTAAAGATGCAAATTGGATAAAAGCCCTGCAAAAAAAACATAAACTATAACAGTAAACTAGGAATGATGTGTGGGAACTTGTTCCTTCACCTAACCCAATTCGAGTGATAGGTATAAAGTGAATCTTTAAAAAAAAAACTGATTAAATAAAGTATTTCTGGTTGCACAGGGTTACAATCAATAGGAAGGTATTGATTATGATGAAACTTTTTCACCCGTTGCACGTCTAGAAGTTGTTCGAAATCATTTATCCATTACATGCTTTAAAAACTTTGTAGTATATCAAATGGATGTTATAAGTTCTTTTCTAAATGGTTTTTTGAAAGCGGTTATTTACGTGAAGCAAACTAGGGGTGTTGTCGACCCTCACAAACCTAAACATGTTTATCGGCTCAAGAAGGCTTTGTATTGTGTTAAATAGTCTCCTATAGATTGGTATGAACGTTTAACCAAGTATCTACTTGATAAAGATTATTAGTAAGGGGGAGAATATCAAACTCTTATTGTACAAAAAAACTCTTACAAATTTATGTGGAGGATATTATCATTGGCTCTAACTCCCAAGCTATATAGTTAAATAGTTCATTCATAAAATGTCAAAAGAATTTAAGACATGGTAGGTGAACTTAAATATTTCCTAGGATTGCACGTAGTGCAAATTAATGATGGTGTCTTTATTCATCAAAGTAAGTATGCTTAAGATTTAGTGAAAAAGTTTTGTCTTGAGAATGCCAAACATCCTAAGTCTCTTATGGGAAGTCATAAAATCTTTTATAAAGATGATAAAGGAACATCTTTAGATCAGAGCCTCTACAAAATTATGATTGGTAGCTTGTTATACCTAAATTCTAGTCGACATGACTAGTGTTAAATGTGTGTGTGTGTGTGTGCTAGGTACTAATTTGATCCTAAGGAGTCCCACCTGAAAGCTATGAATAACATTATTTGATATATCACTAAGACTTCCAACATTGGGATATGTTCATCGCACAACATGAGTGTTAGCCTTGTAGGTTATTTTGATGCAGACTGAGCTGGGAATACTGATGATCATAAAAGTATGTCAGGAGGATATTTTTACATCGACAATAATTTGGTCTCATGGTTCAGTAAGAAGCAAAACTGTGTGTCTCTATCAACTGTGCGGCTGAGTCCATTACTATCAGAAGCTGTTGGTCACAACTGTGTGGATAAAGCAAATGTTTCTTAAATATGGAACTGAGGTAAATTTTATCTGACTGTTTTGTGATAACATGATCACAATCATGCTTAACACTCCCGAACTAAGCATATTGATATTAGACATCATTTTATTAGAAATTTTCTTGAGGATAAGATAATTATATTGCATCATGTTCCTACACTTGACTAGCTAGCTGACATCCTTATTAAAGTGCTGGATGCCCAAAGATTCAATTCTCTAAGGAAATTCTTAGGGATGAGCATTATGTGATTGCATGCATCTATATTATATTATATATAGATATATAATATGTTATATTAAATAAAGTGTGCATATAGGATATACATACATACATACACACATAAATACACACACACATATATATATATATATATATGTAACATTAGGCATAAATTGCACTGTTTTGCATGAAGCACCATAAAAATTTATGGTTTCATTATACACTTACTCCGATACTTTTACTCTAAAAACTTACTCCCTTCGCTTATTCACACCTGAGGCTGAAGAATGCTTTAATTTGTTTAAATTTATGGAGTTTTGCTCTAAGCACATTATCAGGGTAGATGATTTTAGGGAAGTTTAGGAGTTTTCCATAATTGGGAACTTATTACTAGAATGTACTGTTATTGGTCTTCCTGATTTTTATAGCCAAATCATTTATGATTTTTATGGTAATTTAACTTCTACTGTTTATGATTATTCGAGTACCCAATTTGACAAAGTTTTTATGCAAAATCATATTGTGAAGTTTCCACCTAGTGTCATTGAAAACCACTTTGATCTCTTGTATGAGACTGACTTGGATGAAGCCACATCCATCATGACTGCTGGTATTCTTGAGTCTTGGATACGTCCTGGTTTTCTTGTCACTAACCTTTCTTTCAAAGCTAATCTGATGAATAAGATAGGTCTTCAAAACCGGACTCTTATTACCCACTAGTCTAGGGTTACTGAGGAATCAAGCCAATGTCTTATTTTGGGTATTAACTTGGAAAAACCTTGCTCTTTGAGAGCTTATTTATCGACACGTTATTTCCTTTTCTTGTCAGCCTAGTACTCGTAAGAAACTCCATTTCCCTCCTTCATTTTGTCCATGGTGAGTGCAGCTATATTAAACCTAATCCTCGTAAGTGTGATCTCATTGAGCCTACACTCTGCCCTTTGATTGTCAGCACTCGGACCATTAATATCAAACCTTCATGTAAGGACATTGTCCTGCTCAATCCGGCCAATGTCTCGGCATCTTTCAAGTTCTTATCCCCATAATTATCCACGCGGTCTTAATTTGAAAGATGCTCTCACAAGCATGTGGTGTATCTTCAGACTCTTTAGCAAGTGGATAAGGCCAAGGCTACTGGATATTCGTATATTCAATCAAAAAAGGGGGAGAGTTCTGTTGTCATGGGAAAGAGGAAAGGGGCAAGGATAAGCATAATGCGGGAGGATTGGTTGATGAGGAGGATGATAAGGATGTTGAAGGTACATCGGAGGCTCAGGATTAAACTAATGCTTCTAGATGAAGGATCAGATTCTAATTTTATTGTTTTCTTGTAGTGAGGACCTGATATGTTAAAACAATTTTTTTTGGTGATGGTACTTGGGTATTTTTGATATTTTTGACCTGTTTTAATTTATAACTTAAACAAGTTTCTTTTGGTAAGTGACCTTGCTGGTAAAAAATAATAAGTTTTTTTTTTTGTGAGACTTACAGTTTGTTGAAATTGTATAAAGTCTCTTGGTAATGAATTTGAATGTTTGTTATTTGTATTTGCAGGAACATCTGGCTAATGTCATTACATGGATATACATATATTTTTACCTTGGATTTTTTGACTTGTTTATAGGACTTTAAAGAGTTCAGAATTTTTAAAAGAAAATGCCCAAGGGGGATTTTGTAAGAATATAAAGTTTTGGCATCATTAGAAAAGTCTCTTGAAACTACATAAGGCACGATAAGATAAAAGAACAGTTTAAATGTTCTTAATATTTTTACTTCATGTTTAGAACAAAGTATTTATGTATTTTTGTTTGATTGACAGGTGGAGCTACACGCGCCTAACAGTGTTGAGGACATGATCAAGGAAAAAACAAGATCTAGTAAAGAGTTGTGGTGATTGAATGAATGCACGAGAATCTCCATACGTAGAAGAGTATAAGTTGAATTGCAGTCAACAAGTACATACAAGGAAAAGGATAAAGAAGGAAACAGAATCTAAGCAGAATTCATCACACGGAAGGCGGCTATTGAAGACCAGACTTATACAAAGCCTGACCATGGTTCCTCAAAATGGGGAACCATAATCGGAACCTTGGCCTTACGGTTTAGGTTCTAAAATCGGAACCGACGATTACGGTTATGGTTTTAACCGAAATCGTTTATCTTTATTATTTATTATTTTTTAAAATTATTTAAGTCTTAAATAGTATTTCTCATTATATATATAATTCATAATATTATTTATAAATATAATACAGTATATAATATATATATATATATATATATATATATATATAAATATAAAGACCGACGGTTCTAACTGCCAGTTCCAGTTACGATTCTGGAACTACTGGTTCCATAATTTTTGGAAGCCCGGAGGTGTAAGCAAAACCTATAAACCCGGTTCCAGTTCTGGTTCTGGAACCATTGACCACGGTTTTGGTTTTTTAACCGTTTACTACAGTTTTCAATACAATTCTGGTACTATTTGGTTAGGTCTAATCCATGCACAAAACCCATGAAGAAACCCATATACCCTAGGAAACTTACTTATGTTTGGTATATATAGTAGATATGTTTCTTTGTTAAAATTACTACGCATTTGAGTTATAACAAACATATAAGCATACTCGAATACTTTGTATTTTATAGTTAGGATTGATTTGGTGTTCTAGTATTCTACTGTAATTTTGAAATTTGTTCAAGGTACTAGGGACTAATATCTTTTAGCCTTTGAAGGGAGTTCATAGAACTATTTTAAACCCAAGGGAGATGGTCAGAAAAGTAGTTAAGGATAGTGTGTAAATACGTTGGTTAGGTAAGAGGAAGTATATACTTGTAAGTTCAAGTAGTTGATAGTGCAAACATCATATTAATGAAAGATTTATGAGTTCCTCGTGCAAATAATCTTTTAGTATTTTGTTGTTTGCTTCCGCATTTATTTTATATTTATACATAGGATATTTTTATAAGCGCAGATAATTTTGATAATTCCATAATTTCAAATCCTATAATATCATATTCACAAACACTCATCTCTTTTATCATATTATCATTATATTTAAATAATTAATAAATACTAAATAGAATATAATAATAAAATATCTATTTTTCATACATGATTTGACATATAAATACAATATAATAATACAACACCACACATTTTTAGACAAGTTTTGACATCTACATAAAATTTAATATACTTTTCAGGCGTGATTTGACAATTACAGTAAAAAAAAGGATCTTAAATCTAAAACAAACAAGGACTCAATATTATTTACATAATTGTGAATATCTAATATTCTGAATACTAAAATTCAGAATCTTAATGAATCCTTAGTCTAAACAGGCCCTAAGTAACAAAATAAATTCAAAGTTTAGCTAAACTGGTAAAAGTGTCCACTAGCTAAAGCATAAGTCTTGGTTTGAGACACGTGAGGGATGGATTGATGAGAGATTTTTTATTTTTTTTATATTGTAATTATAAGGTCAAGTTTTTAATACAAAACAATGTTTTAAGGTCGTGGACGATGTTGAACTCCTGAATATGACTAAATTTCAAAATTGATCCACTTAAGCAAATATATCAAGTAACGTATATACCAGGATTATGATTAGTATGGTAAATAATATTGGCTCTTAGACAGGCCTTTCCGAATTTACACTTTACCGAGCTAACATTACACTACCCGAAGTGTGATGGGGACCATCTGATTATGAATAGCTCAATCCGATGAATAGCAACCTCGAGCTGAGGAATGTTTGTCCCGGTGCGTGAAGTTATGGGCTTCCCTGCCTAAGAACTATTAGGACTTAGAGTGCGAACTTGGAAAGAGTCGTAAAGGGAAGATATCTTCCTTCGGTAGGAGGGGAACTAATTTATTTATGAATGATGAATTACCTACTTGGGGATCAAGTATTTAACTTCTTATAAATAGGACTGAGGCCCTTAATCTTAGCACAATAAATTTTTTACATACATTATAAGCATATATCGATTCACACACTTTCTGACTTGAGCGCCGGAGTGTCTACACTGGGTGAAATCTGTTACTTATTTTGTAGGTCACCCAATCCAAGAAGAAAGTTTGTAGTGATTCGACCCAGTGCATGGTGGCCAAAACTTAGGGACACGTTAAGTGGCACCGTATGTGGGAAGACTCGCATCGAGTCATTGGTTTAAGACATGAGTCATATTAATTCCATTATATTCTTCATGGAATCATGAGTTCTAAAAAGAAATCATAAAAGAAAAGCAAACGTCGTTGGGATGCTGAAGGAGAGGCTAATATGTAGAGTGAGATAGATCCAATCTGGAAGGAGACAGATCCACAAAGGGAGGAAATAATGGAGATAAGAGGGATGTTCAATAAGATGAAAAGGGTGAGGAAACTTAGATTACTTTGTGTGGGGCAACATTCACCTTCTTCGGGGAAAATTTATGCCAACTACTTGTTTCATCCATAGAAGCATCAAAGGTTGAACCAGGTCTATCCTAACTCCTTGCCCAGGGCCATCTGGATGGTCGCCTCTGCTCGGGCCCATCCCACTTGTTCTTGGGACTGTTGCAGCTCGACCCGAACCACCTTGAGCTCAGCCTGATCTTTCCTCAACTCCATCTGGGCTTCCTTTAGCTCAGAATTTCACTCCTTCAGGCTGGCCACCAGCCTCTGTTCTCTCTCCTTCAGAGCTGCATGTTCCTTGGCTAGGTTGGCATTCATCATGGAGCCTTCAGCTCATGCTATCAGAACAGCCATCTTGACTGAAGCCTAAAAAAGAAAAAAAGAGAGAGAGAGAGAGAGAAAGGAGGAGAAAAGAAAGAGGTGAGATAATGTATGAATAAGGATAGGAGTGGAACAGGTTAGAGGTTAACCCAGGCCTCATCTAGGCAATAGGACTCGATTAGCTTTGTATCTGTCTATCTGTCCAAGACTCGTCTATCAGCGGAAGGGCAGTGGCCCTTAACAAATTGGGCAGCTACGGTCCCTGAGCATTCCAGGATAGACGAACTGAGAAAGAAGCTCTGGTTGGGCGTATTTATCCTAGAACCTGTTGGAGCAGCCTCTCTGCCAGATCGAGCCCATTTTCGGGGAGCCAGCACTGGCTCTTCTTCAGAGTCGGAGTGAGAGGATAGGTCAACTGTTCGGGCAGCCACCCTTTCTAGATGGGCAGTTCTTTTCGTTCGGGCAAACGCTATAGGCTCGACTACCACCCCTTTTCTTGGAGGGGATGCGTGCTCTTCGGGAATGGTAGCTCTGGATGATTCACCGAGGGGTCTCTTCTCAGTGCTGGGAGTAACTCCCTGAAGAAGTGCTGCCATATTTTTCTGCATCATCGTGGCTGCAAGGAGAAGCAACTGGTCAAATAAATAATAATACATAATAATGATAAAATAAATTTCCAGATCTGGTAAACATCAAAGCAAGGGGTGGAACTGTTTTAGTTTCATAGGTATACCAATCTCGTCGGGCAGGGGGCCGTTCCCTTATTGGGAGTTGAAGAAGCCCTGGTTTTTGTGAGAAAGAAGCTTAGTTAGGTGGAAAACATGCTGATTTAGAGCATGGAGGTTGTTTTCCAGATGAGTAGGTCTGACTGCTCTTGATAGCGAGGATTGGGGGGAGTGTGTTAATGGTCAGGGAAGAGAAGCCCCAATCTCCCAAACAGAGGACAAAGAAAAAATTCTTTTGCCAAGCTTTGTTGGAAGAGGGTTTTCTGGTTAATAATTGGACGTCGGCCCGATCCGCTAGATTGAAGAAGCCAGAAGATGAGCTATTTGCCTCAAAAAAGGAGAAAAATAATTGGGTGGTAGGTGTAATGCCGGGAAACTGGGCCGCCAAATGGAACTCTATCATAATTCTGAAGGCATTAGGTACAAACTCGTGTACCGAGATCCGATACATCCGAGAGAGGGCAATGATGAATGGATGGACTGGAAGGCTCAATCCCGCTTAAAATTGGTCAATAAAGAAAGTTAAATGATTTGGGGGAGGTTGAGAGGCCTTTTCACTGGACGCTGGGTTTGTAAAAGAGAAGTCATCAAAAATATGAAATTCTGACCGTATCTCTCGGAGGGTACGGTCGCTAACGGTGGAGGATATGTTATCGGCACCACCACCGGAAGGAGGTGAAGGTCGGCGGCTGCCGAGGATGTCGAGGAAGACGATAGGCTGAAGGAAGAGGAACGAGCCGGATATGTAGGAGCAGACATAATTGAAAATTTGCGAAAAGAAAAGAAACGAAAAGTTTCCCAGTTCTTAAGGATAGGAAGGTCCAGGTTCGAGAAGAAAAAAGCTTGGAATTCTTGAGGAGAAGAATAAGCGTTGAGAAAAGATTAGACAGAATTGTGAAGATAAGGAAATGAGTTTGGAAATGAGTTTTTAGGAGAAGAAGAGATTCAGCGGGATTTGTGCATTTAAATGTGTCAGAGCACAGTACCCGAAAGAACACTTTATGGGGCATAATCGCTGAGGTGGAATAGGAGGCATCATAGCCCTTCCCCAAAAGGCGTGACTTATACGGGAAGAGGATTTTGTGAGATCTGTGCAATTAATGCATGTCAAAAGGGGATATCTAAATAAACGTGTAGATTCCAACCGATATGATTGGAACATAAAATAGTTCAGCTCTTACCCAACCATTCGGGGGGGGGGGGGGGGGGTACTGATTGGTGCGACCTAATTTGATAATAAGCTAATAGAATAGTTTGGTAACCTTAGACAGATATTGTTGGGACGAGCTGAGCTGGTGACTTAAGTAGGAAGTGGGGCAAGGCGGAACATGTCTATAAGCCTGATAACGAATGTCCTGACCCATTCGGATCCTTGGATAAGGTTTCAAGAGGTCAGGTCATGAATTGAGAAAGCTTGGCGACAGAGCTGATCTGTTTTCCAGAAGGAAGCTTCCAGGTCAGGTTGGCATATGTAACGGCCCAAGATTCACGAGTTTTCTATTTTTGAGACCCCGGAAAGGCCCCATTGAGCAAAAACTATAAATATCTCAGCCCCAAGACTGAGAGAGGTATGCCATTCTAAGCATTCTTCTCTTAATTTTGCTTATTCCGATCTTAAACGCTTAACTGACTTAATCATGGAGAGGTTTCCACCAGAAAACCCCAGGTGGTCCTTTATAACGTGTTTTTATTGAAGCAGGTTGGGATATTCTCAGGGAAGGAACAGGTGTTCCCGGTGTAATTTTCAGGGCAAAATAATTGGTGCGACCTGATCTGATAATATGCTGATAGAATAGTTTGGTAACCTAAGACAAATATGGTTGGGACGAGCTGAGATGGTGACTTTAGTAGGAAGTGGGTCAAGGCGAAACATGTCTATAAGCCTGATAACGACTGTCCTGGCCCATTCAGATCCTTTTATAAGGTTTCAAGAGGTCAGGTCAGGAATTGGGTAAGCTTGGCGACAAAGCTGATCTGTTTTCCAAAAGGAAGCTTCCAGGTCAGGTCGTCCTGTGTAACGGCCCAAGATTCGTGGGTTCTCTCTTTCTGAGATCCTATAAAGTCCTCACTGAGCAAAAACTATAAATATCTCAGCCCCAAGGCTGAGAGAGGTATGACATTCTAAGCATTCTTCTCTTAATTTTGCTTATTCCGATCTGAAACGCTTAATTGACTTATGCATCGGAGAGGTTTCCACCGAAAAATCCCCGGTGGTCCTTTCTAACGTGTTTTTGTTGAAGCAGGTTGAGATATTCTCAGGGAAGGAGCAGGTGTTCCCGGTGTAATTTTCAGGGCGAAACAATGAATAAAAAATTGAGACATGATTGGGCATCCAAACCTTAAGGGGTCCAAGAGCTCTTAATTCTAAGAAAGAAGGTATATATATATATATATATATATATATATATATATATATATATATATATATATATATATATATATATATATAGGGGTGAAAGTGTGGGCAAATAGTTATTTTGACCAAAATGGCGGAAAATGGCCTGACCACCGATGTTGAAAAATGGCCCCGTCAATGTTTGAGAGCATGCAGTAAAGGTCAAGAAATTAATTATCTTGCTTTTCCGAATGAATGTAGCTCGAGAATGGAATAAGCAGCCGATATGGGTTGGGTACCTTATGAAGAGCATCGGGTGAGTCGGCTTCCTTATCACCATTTGCCGTTGATGATGTGATTTTTGGAGATACAATCTTGTCTCAAGTGGAAAGCAATATGAGATCGTCCTCGGTTGAAAGGAGTGCATTGTCCATGAATTAGACACTCCTAAGGAAGGTGATAGCTTGGGCTTGAGGCAGTTGTCGAAAACTTTCCCAACTCATCTTCCCCAATTATGTGACAAGTTATCTAATTGTAATTTCATGCCTATATATCTGCTTTATGGAATGTTTCATGAATTATGTGATCATTCACCACGTTTCATCAAGAGATGGTGAAGAGGGAGCTTGAGCCGGTGTGTCCTCCTGAAAAAGAGCTTGAGGTTGTTGTGTCAGTTGAAAAGGTGTCCGGTTTAGGATTGAACCATGCTTCCTTTGTTGGTGTGGGTAGGATCATTGAGGAGCCAAGTTACTTAGTTGTTGAGGTCTTGATGAGTAAATGCCGCCATTAGGGTTGTTTAACCACGAGAAGTTAGGGTGATTCCTCCAACCTTGATTATATGTTTTTGAATATGTATCATTATTGCGAGGAAAACAGTTTTGATACTCTTGACTAGCTTAGTTTGATCGATAGCCTGGTTTGTCTTGATTTGATTAATATCCTTCAACCGCTTGAACTTGGACCTCGAGCTCCTCAGGTTTCTTGAACGTGTCTTGGAAAATTTTGGATCCATGCCCATACACTCCACGAATTCCACATGTCTCGGTAGGCGGTGGTGGTTGAGGAACACTTTGAGAGAGAAGTGTATTTTTGTTTTCCAAGGAGGCCACTTACCTTGTCAACTTGGAAATCTTCTTTGTGTCTTAATGAGGGGTGTGAGAGGTTATCACCTCATTAATGTCTATCTTCTTTGAACAAGCACTCTTTTCTTGTGAGTTGTAGCTTATGAACTCGAAGATCGTAAACTTCTTGAGCCATTTAGGACCTGATATCTCCACCGGTAGAATTTTCAATCATGTATTAGAAAGTGAGAATAAGTTCATCATAGAAGATTGGTTGACTAACCATGAATAATGATGAAGTGGAAATTAAGTAAGAAATACCTTGAAATGCTTCCAAGCCTCGTGAAAAGGTTTTGCCTCCATTTGACTAAATGAGGCAATCTTCACCCAAATTTGAGTCATCGTTTGATTATAATAGTACTTGCTCATATGAGATTGTAGACCATGTCCCAACTAGTTAGAGAGTCAGGCATCAATGACATGAGTTATGTCTTGGCTCGATCCTTCAAGGTCTAGGGAAAGCATCGCATCTTGAGTTGATCCTCGTTAAAGCCTTGAAGGGGGAACATTAAAATGACAAAATAGAACTCCCAAATGTAATTGAGAGGTTCTTCAATTGGTGGCCCATAAAAGGAAGGCAATTGCTTGAAGTGAGTCCCATTGATCTTGTAATCTTTAACTGAGGGACCTAAACGAATGCACGAGATGGATGGGCCAATCACAGACTGAGGAAACTCTTGCGTTTAAGTCGGTTGGGGTTATTGAGGATGGTAGTCCTCATTTTTGATGTATTTAAGGTCCCAGAGCTTCTTGACAAGCTTTTGGGAAGTACGGTTGTTGCGGCTTGATGATAATGTGGTTGAGGTGCTCGTGGATCACAATTATAAAGTGGGGCTTCGTGAGAACCTTGGTTGTGATTAGCATAAATAACTTCAGAGTGAAGAGGAACGTCTATGTTTTGATTATTGGGGTTGGTGTAGGGCATGTGTGCACTGGGATAGTTTTGATTCATGAAAGGTGGTGGAGCGTCATGATGGTCTAGATCATTTTGATCATTGGGCAAGTCTGGATTTTTTAAAGGTGATCCATCGGTGGCTTGTCTACTATTTCTAGTCAAGGAATTCCATCTTCAATTCCTTCGAGTGTGGCTCTCACGGTTAACTCAATTGATATTGTCATTGACACGAGCAAGCTCTCCAGCAAGTGCTCATATCCCTTGCATACACTCAACAAACAAATTAAAAGTATCAAGTTTAAAGAGAAATATATCAAACTAACTACTACAAACGAACAAACATCTTAAAGCCTTTGACATTCCCCAGCAACGGCACCAGATTTTGAAGTGATTTCAAGTGCACTATTTTTAAAAAAACATATTGAAGATCACCCAGAAGAGAATGGGGTCGATCGTAGTGCGATGAGGTGACTCAAGTTGAGTCTCGCAAGGAATGAAAGTTTGAAATAAGATGTTTGTTTCACACAATTACACTAAACACATGATAAATTTTATTTGTTTTTTGGTTTATCATGCTAAGGAATTTCAAACTACAATTGAAGCGTAGAAAAAGATTTGAAAACATAAAGCAAGACACAATCATGAAAATTAACAAATAATACTAATCTTGAAAGTGAGAAGTTGAAAACATAAAGGTAGTGAAATTCATAAATTCATGACTGTTTCGCCCTGAAAATTATACCGGGAACGCCTGCTTCTCCGGTAAGAGTATCAAGACTTGTTTCCACAAAAACACGTTAGAAAGGACCACCGGGGATTTTCCGGTGGAAACCTCTCCGATGCTTAAGTCAGTAAGCATTTTAGATTGGGATAAGAAAATCAGAAGAAGAATGCTTAGAAGGTCATACCTCTCTCAGTCTTAGGGCTGAGGTATTTATAGTTTTTGCCAAGCGGGACCCTTCCGAGATCCCGAAAATGAAAACCCACGAGTCTCGGGCCGTTATTCAAGACGACCTGGTCTAGAAGCTTCCTTCCAGGGAACAGACCAGTTTTATCACTAAGCTCTCAAATTCCTGACCTGATCTCTCAAAACCTTATCCAAGGCTTATGATCAGGTCGGGACGATATCCATCAAGCTGTAGGTTTACCCTCCGTTTTATATTTCTTTTCTTGAGGCCATAACCAGGCTCATCACCACCAGGTCTGCCCAGGAAGACCGCCATGGAGGATGTTCGGCCAGATTATCCTATTTAGGACAAGTGGAGGCGTGACCTTGCCATTTTAGCCTTTCTTTCTTTCTCGACCTGAGCAGAACAGATTCCTCTTTTGAATCACAAGTCCAGATCAGGATCAATCTTTACCCCATTTTTCTTAAGGAGTTCAGAGCAGCAAGCGGTTGAGATTTTCCACACGTCTTTCCAAATTCCTTATTGTCATGCACGGATCCCACTGAATCCGCTTTTCAAATCAGGTCGTATCTTTTAAGGATGATCTGTAACGTCCTTTTTCTCATTTTTGACGGTTGAGACCCCAACATGCCTTTTCGGGTACTATACCTCTGACGCGCATTAAATGCACGAATCCCATCAAATCTCTTTTCAAAAACAATTTTCAAAATTTATCCCTTTTCTTCTCTTTCCGCGGTTCATTTTTCACTTTCGCTCTTCTTCACCAAGCGTTTATTTTTTCTCTTTCTCTTACTCTCAGTTTCTTCTTCTCCGAGCGGTTTCCAATCACCTCCAAAACACCAGGTATTTCTCTAGTCCTTGTCTTTTCAAATTATGTCTACTTAGTCGTCTTCTTCCTCTTCTACCAATCAGAGTCGGACTCCCACTTCTCCGGCAACCTTCTCTTCTTCCCCAGATACCTCCACCGAGTGGGTTCCCATTATTCCAGGACACCCCGAAAATACCATATCCATTCATATTAATAGGACAGTGGAGGGGTTAAGGTCGAGGTTTCAAATCCCTGCACAATTCTCGTTGGTCAATCCCGGCATAGGCGAGAGAGCCTATCAACCCCGTACCGGCCACCTGAATTTTTTCGTTGATCAGTTCTAGTCGGGATTACGTCTCCCCGTCAATCCTCTCATATTAGAAATCTCCCAAATGTACAAAATCCCGGTACATCAATTCGTCCCAAATTCCATTAGGATAATCATAGGTTACAACCTGGCCATGCGATATGCCGGGCTAAATCCCATAGCTCTGACATTTTATTCATTGTTTCAGGCCAAGAGTGCCTCTTCCATTTATTTTTACCTGTGTGCCCGTGCCGGTGTCCATTTTTTAACCGGCGGTCCTTCCTCCAACAAGGCTTGAAGAAAAAACTCTTTTTTGTGCACTATTCCGGTGATTGGGGCTTTCCTCCTCAATCTATTGACCAGTTACCACCTCAGGCCCACCTATCCGTAGGAGACAGTTCTCCACGTCTGAATAAAATTATCTCAACTTTGAACAAAAATGCCTTCTATTTGACCAAACTGCTTCTCCCTTTCGTTCTGGACTTTTTCAACTCCAGGGAAGAGACGAGCCCCTTATCGTAGGAGATTGGTATATGAATGAAAATCACCCTGCTCTGTCTTCCCCCTATCCTCTTTATATTCTGAGCAGGACGGTCTGATTCCTAACCTACTTTTTATGCTTTTTTGCAGTCACCATGATGCGTAAGCTTTTAGAAACCCTACAGGCCGCAGGAACCTCGGAGAAGAGATCTTTGGGGGAATTAAATGAGGGGTCGGCAGAGGCGGCTCAACCTTCCGGGTCTGGCGTGCCGGAAAGATCTTCTCCACCTGAAATAGACCTGAAAAATAAGGCTGGCTCAGGGGATGAGCAGGAATGCTTTTCCTGCAAGCGAGCCAGATTAGGAAAGGAGGTGATTGCCTCTAAGGTCAAGGTGGTTAACCCAAACTCCACTATGTTCACCAGCACCTCCGTCCTGAATTTCTTGGGGGCAGTGGCTGTCCAGTTCATCCAGGGCCAATGTCTGGCGTCAAACCATAAGACTCTGGAGAAATGGAGTGACCCTGAACTAATCGAATCACTCTTTCAAGATGAGGCTAGGGTAGCTCATTCTTCTTTTCTCCTATGTTCATATTTTGTTTTCATTGGTGTTATCATAAATCTGATTATTTTTCATCAGGCGGCAGCAAAGATGTCCATTCTGATCGCCCGTGCCAGGGGCTCCCTTATGAACGCAGACCTAGTCAATGAGCACAACCTCCTGAAAGAGAAGCAAAAGGAGTTGATGTCGCTCTTCAAGAAAAGAGGGTCTGAGCTGAAGAAGGCCAAGACAGGGTTGGCTGCTGCCAGGGAAGGAGAGGAGAAGCAGAGATGTTGTCTTCCCAAGAGCAAAACATCCCAAGCATAAGCCCGTACCCAATTTCCCATTTCTTCGCCAGTTGTCAATTGATGATCGACAAACAATAATCCCTTGCATTGCAATGGACTATGATAATATAGCATGCCAAAGCCCGTTCGAGGTCCCTCGTAATCCATCTTTATCCCTGGATTGCTATTCGATAAGCTGCTTTGTGTCGATGACGGTGATGGTGATTATGATAGCGGCGATGAAGGTGATGATGATGATGGATGGCTGTGATTGCATTTTGATCTCAGAAGGTCGAGAAACTCGATGTCTATGGTGGGATCGGGTTCTGTTCCACTGAAGTTGTAGAGACGGTTTATGAGGAACTTGCAGTGGATTGTTCCTATGCTGTGGGCACCTATGATGCAGTACAAGTTAAAAACAAGTCTTAAAAATAAAAAAATAAAAAAAAAGATAAAATTACTCTTCATGCTAGTTGATTAGCTGTGACAAATGAGAGTTCAGAATATTTCAAATACTGTCAAATCGGTTAGAATGGAGTGTGTGGTAAATAAGTTGTAAAAGTACTTTATTTGTCTATAAGTTCAAACAAACCAAACGTAAAAACTAATCTCTTCTTTCAAGAGTTAGTCGACTCTCCCTAAAAATAGAGATGATTCTGTGCGGTTATTTCACCTTCGAGTAAGCTAAACAAAATTGCTACATAATGGCAAGCAAGCACTAGATATCTACATCATTGAAACAGGTCATAGTTCTATATATATGAAATTATAAACAAACTTTAAATGGTATTTCAAAATAACAACATGTCTCAAAATTTGAGATCAAGTGAATTAATATTTTTAATTTATTTCGACTTAACAACATGATACTTAATAAACAAATTTGTGCATGGGAAAAAAAATGTTGTAGATTACCAGGAAGCTTTGGCACGCCAAGTCTTTTACAGAACTCATCACATAAATGATTGCAATTTTTCGAGAGCAAATCGTACGAATGCCTGGGCACTCTTGACTAAGTTCCCTCAGGATCTGATTTACCTTGTAAATAGAAAACGATGTTTTCCTGATCTTAATAATTTCACGGTATGTATACATTGGATTCGTTGTCACCAGACAGCTGAACACTCTGGTACATTGTTCACAAAACCCAACAGACCATTCCTCATCTAGATAAGCCTATCGACCAAGTGGAATTTAGTTAAAAAGGAGCACAAAGCACTTTGTATGTACAAATGCATTCAATATATCATTTCGAAGAACCAACAATCAAAAGTTGGACTCACAAACTTATCAAACAAACTTATAGAAAAAGTGGTATATACACTTTTGTACATACAAATGATATAAATTTATGTACAAATTACACAAATCCCCAATTATCTTCTAATTGCAACAATAATCGAGTCAATAAACTGTGGGACCCAGTTAATATCAAAAAAAATCGCAAGCGATTCATAAATATCCACAAGCGTATTAACTAGGTACAGACTTACAGGAAGAATCTAAAATAGAGCACGGCCCAAATAACCACCAACTGAACCAATAAGATAATCTCATGACGTCATCACAAGAACGAATAATCAGAAACCTAAATTAATCGAAATTACAACACAATCAAACCCTAACCAAGAACACACACAAGAAAAAATTCAAATCCAGTACACACATTGAAACCCTATATCTGCTCCACAAGCTAATCAAACAACATACTAAAACCCCGAAAGAACTCACGAAGTAAATAAAATAATTAAACCTCAATTAAGCAAGTAATCTACGCAGAAATTAACGAAAAGGAAGCAGAATTAAGAGAAAAATACCTGAACGATGCTGTGAAAAATGCCACCAAGTCCAATTCCATCTTTGAAGATCTTGTTGATCTGCATAATAGTGTTGTTGGTTTTATCACTTTCGCTGTTCGTCACATCGTAAACATGGAGGATCACCTCCGTTCAATTTCAAGATGTTCGTGTCGGGAAGAAACATGCGTGTCGGGAAGGTGAAATGAAAATGGTGGGTTTCGGATTTAGGGGTGCTAATTTTATTAAGAAACATGAAATGTCAGGAAGCGTCTCTAATAGTATACTTCGGGTGGCATTTTTATTAAGAACCGACACCAAAATCGGTCGGAGTTAATGGTGGCTCTTATCCAAATAAGCGCCACCCGATCGCAGTATTGGTGGCGCTTCTTTAAAGAACCACCATTCATTTGCTTCCTAAAGCAACCGCTTCTTTTCACTATTCTTAGTAGCGGTTGGTATTCAATAACCGCCACCCGGAAAAAATCTTTAATTTTTTCTATTTTTATAAGTGATAGTTCTTTGCTAATAAGCGCCACCTTTGCACTTTTTGCAGCGGTTCCTCTTTGAACCTTCATTTATGCAGCACCTCCAATCGACTTTTTTCCACTAATGTTTCTCTTCAGACGACATAGGCGACTGTTTATGTTAAGAGTAACACAAAACCAATACAAAACCAAAAAACAGTAAAAGAGCAGCAATCTAAGATCAGAAACGAGTGGAAAAAAGTGCTTAACTTTTATTCCTCAAAATCAGTTCAGATCGGCCTTAGCCGGACCCTTTTTACAGGTGCTTGACCTTGAAATACAAGCTTTCTCTCTTTAAAGCTCTCTATGTTTCTCTCTCTAAAAATTGGGGATCCCCTCTCTCTCTCTTGGAGAGGCTATTTATARTTTTCCATTGAAACCCTAATTAGACACCTGGCACTCTCCTATTGGCCCTCTAAAAACCTCTGCTCTTGTATTCATCGCTTCAATACCGACCTCATATATTTTCCACCGACGCAAAGCCGACCTCAGATGTTTTCCACCGACTCAATGCCGACCTCAGACATTTTTCGAATCGAGCGGGTCTCTCCAAAGAATCCACCCTGCTCGATACTTCTCAGGTCGGCTCTCCCCGGCCAGAGCATTTGACTTGAGGTTCGGGTCTTCGGTCTCCTCCGGGCAAGTTTCTGCACGGTAGAATGCCGAGATCAAGGTGATCGGCATGTCCTGCCCGGCACCTCCGGCAGGAGTGTTCGGATGGGAGCTGATCTTTTCTGCTCGGTACATTTCTGCTCGGCAGCCGGCCTCGAGCTCAGCCTGGTTCTCCCGACAGTGCTCGTGTGTTGCCTGCTCTGCTCGGCGGCAGGCCTCAAGCTCGGCCTGGTGCTGCCGCACGGGTGTTCTCGGCGGTGCCTGTGTGTTGCTCGCTCTGCTCGGCAAGGCGCCGAGCTCGGCAGCTCGGCAAGGCGCTGCTCGGCTCCTCTAGGTGGGGATGCTCGACACACTAGTGCAGAAACTGCATATCCAGAAGGGTATTTCTGCCTATCCAAAATGCCTTTCTGTACCTTCTGTAGTGACATAGTTCTGGATTGGCAGACAGTCCAGAACGCCTTTTTTTACCCTTCTGGATTAGCAGACTTTCTAGAAGGGTAAAAAAAAACCAGAACGGTTTTTTGCAAAAAACCGATCTGAAATTGTACATTCCAGAACAGTAATTTAAGATACCGTTCTGGAAAGTTGAACAATCAAGAACGGTATTTACAAATACCGTTCTGGAAAGTAACCACTCCAGAACGGTATTTTAACATACCGTTTTGGACTGTTCAACTTTCCAGAACGGTAATTTGCAAAAAACCGATCTGAAAGTTGAACTTTCCAGATCGGTTGTTTAGAATACCGTTCTGGAAAGTTGTAGAGTCCAGAACGGTATTTGCAAAAAACCGTTCTGGAAAGTTCAACTTTCAGATCAGTTTTTTGAAAATACCGTTCTGGAAAGTTGAACAATCCAGAACGGTATTTGAAAATCCTGTTCTGGGCAGGTGTACATTCCAGATCGGTTTTTACAATTACCGTTCTGGAAAGATGAACAGTCCAGAACGGTATTTTAAAATACCGATCTGGAATGGACACTTTTCCAGAACGGTAATTGTAAAAACCGATCTGGAATGTCCAACTTTCCAGAACGGTAATTGTAAAAACCGATCTGGAAAATGGCTGATAAAGTATTGGAAGGTACCATTCTAGAACATGATTTTTTTTTTCTAGAACAGT
>BMAC01000670.1:0-11917 GCA_014905375.1 Phtheirospermum japonicum
ATTCTAAGGTTTTCCTTAATCCTTCTTTAGCGTTCTTGGTAGATGGATCCTATGGAATGCATAGAAGAATTGTGTTTTAATGTTCAAGATATTGATTTTCTTAAAGAAATATTAATGCGTAGATATAAAATATGCCTACCTTATGGACCAAGTTGTCTGGATTAGTATTTCTCTTAGCTTGAAGACAAAATGCGATTGAGTTGTCTAGATTAGTATTTCTCTTAGCGTGAAGACAAAATGCGATTCTGATATATCTAAGTCTCACTATTTCTAAAATACTAAATCTCTCTCTTTTTTTTTTTGTTGTTTATCTTGTAATACACGAGAGTTTGTTTCTCAGAGTGTCTGATTGTGAGTTTGTTGATTGTATGGATATGGGTAAGTGTCTGATGAGTTTGTTGATTGTATGGGTAAGGGTGAAGAGTTTGCGTGTGTGGGGACTGGTTTTCTCAGAGGGATTGAGTGTGGAAGTGGATTGTCTATCATTGGTTGAAATTGTGCGTGCTGGACAAAATATTTTCTCAAAAGCCTGTATTCCTTCTATAACGTTTGCACACATAAGTGACGCCTCATTGGTTTAAAACTTATCATGATATATTTCTACGATATTATCTTCCAATATCTCTATGTCAGAAGGGAAAGATGGCTGGTAATGATATATTTACAGTATGCCAACATGATGCACATGCTCCAACGTACCTCTCCAATAAGTAATCTTATTGGGTTTATTATGCCGGTAATGATCTTTTGTCATAAGTAAAAGGTAATATTTGCATTATGTATACAAACTTATGTAGTATTTTAACATGTCTGATATATATTACTCATTAAATTAAGAAAAGTATTTTATCAATCCTCATAATTTACTTGGTCTTATGGCAATTGTTAATATTTATTATTACTATTATTCTTAGAACATTTAATATATTTTAGGATATTTCTTAAATTATATACCTTTAGGACTTAACATTGGTGTTTAGTTTTTAGAATATTTAAACTTAGTAAACTTTATAAATTTCTAAGGTTTTATAACTCTTCCATTTAAAAAAAAGAAAATCAATATGAATGTAATATAAGATAAATAACAAGACGTTTATTGAATTTAATTAATATATAGATAAAAGTACAATTTATCAATTTTACAGGATCTCACAACTTCTTTATAAACTACATTACATGTCTTATTGACAATGATGTCATCTTCGTTGTAACAAAGAATTTTCAACCCTTTACGACTCTTAACTCGAGATATCGCAACATAAAGCTGACCGTGACTGAAAACTGGTCTTTGCAAATATAACCCAACATTGGAAAGAGTTTGCCCCTGACTCTTGTTTATAGTCATTGCGAAACATACAATGAGTGAAAATTGTCTTCTTTGGAATTTGAAAGGCACCCTACTATCAGAGGGACTCAATGCCATTCGTGGAATATATACCTTGGTCCCAATATTATTGCCTGATAGAATCCTTGCTTCAATAATACGATCTCCAAGTTGTGTAACAACCAACCTCGTACAATTGCATAAAGCTACTGCTTGGTGCATGTTTCGAATCAACATAACCGGGACACCAATTTTAACTTTAAAATATGATTAGGTATCCCTGAGCACTTTATTGAATTAAGAATGTCGGTTGAGTACACTTGATGCTTAGCCTCCCCGTTGCCATATGTTTTTCAAATCGTATCGGAACTAAGATATTCTCTTTCATCACCTGAAAGTATCGACATAACATAATCATTAATTGTTTCAACAATGCTATTAGGGGTGCAAGAATAGCTCTTTCCTCAAAGAAGGAGTCACTGCCAATATAAGAAATACAAAATAATCCTAAATTTTATTTTAAAAAATGTATAAGATATTGAATTATTAATATGAGAAAGGAAAAAATATTTTTCATTTTGAATTTCGGAAAGTCTCCTTGTACACTACATTAACTGTATTTAGAATCTTTTATCGCTCTTAATATTGCAATATAAAATTGACCCGAGTGTGATACGGTAGTTATAAAATGATATATTTTAAAATATTGTGTTAGTTATATAATAAGAAATCTACAATTGTAGGTATTTTTCAAAAATAAATATGAATATCATATTCTCAACATGTCTCGATGCTGAAAAAAAAAAGTTTGAGGGATTGTTTTTAAAATTGTGAAAATTGTGAAAAGTAGGGCATATGCAAAGATAAGTGAGGGATTTATGACAACCCAAAATAAATCAAATTAAGAATTTAAAACGACCATGAGAGAGTGTAGAAAACAAACCATGAACTGTACTAAGGCTCGATATGCCTGCTGCTAAACATAAGAAAGCTCATTTTAGTCTAATGAGGATTCTCCAAATAAAGATAGGTCCAAGCTGTGTACTTTCTATATAAAATTTTGTGTAATTGAATGACTTCTCAGGTTTAGCTAGAAATATTTAATCCTCTCTAACAGTTGACCTTTTAAATTTTACAGCCATTCAATAGTACAGAGCTAGACGAAGTAAATAGTTCCAAAGTTCAAATTTCACGGCTTTGAGACGACGCTGTCATTTCACACATTTAGTGGCAATCACCAATCCTACTACCGTTCCAAACAAGTGTTTTTTTTTTTCTTTTTTTTTTTTTAAGGACTTTTAAAATAAAAAGCAAAATACTAACATTGAAATACTAATATGTAAAGGTGGTCATTTATGTTMCATGCTTTAAAAAATTTCTCTAAAATTGATTATGTAAATTCTGAAATTTCATATGTTAAGCGAAATTTCTATTAATAAGTAAAATTTATTATATTTTTTAATTATCCTAATATTTAGGTGAGTACATGGATGTGAGTACACTATGAGATTAAGAAATATTATATATGTAAAAGTGGTAATTTATGTTTCATCATTACATTTTTTTAATATATAATGAAATTCGATATATTTGGTTGACTACGAAAACTTCCAAACAAATTCTCATAAGCCTGGCCGGTTTGCCAACTCTCTTTCAATATTAGACCACCAGGCACCAATTACTTCAAGAATGGAATATTTCATTACAGGATAGTGATAAAATATAATTCATTGGCACCCTTAAAACGCAAACTCAGATGTAGGGGTAAATGGTAGACAATGATTGGATGAGGATAAAAAGATTTATAGTGTAAGTTGGATTTACTGTTTTATTTTCATTTCAAAATAGAAGACATTGATTAATAGTAGATGTGTATTAAAGTCACCATGTTAGGACATTAAACATACTGTTTCACAAAAACTGAATAAAATAATCAAGCTCGTAAAAAAAAAAAATAATAATAAAAAGCAGTTGCTGCTTGAAGTTGTTTAAGGTCATAAATAACTTAAATAAGTCAAAATAACACTAAAAAACAAATCAGGTATATAAAATAAAAAAGAAACTTGAAGAGTTTGGCTAATAAATAAAACTCGAAAAGATCGTTCTAATGATGCAGCACAATTGCTTATTATACCAGAGCAGCCACATTCGAGACAAAAGGTCATACAGAAATCAAAACAAAACCAAAAAAACATAGAATTCAGAAGAAAAAAAAACCCATTAAAGTGATGCTTGTAGTAAGTAAGATCTTTTTAGACCTTAGTTAAAGAAGCACTAAATTGCTAAAATCAACATATAGCACCAGAAACTATTAACAAAGTAGGGGAACAGATTAGAAAAAATAACAAAATTAGAAAGAGTACACATAACTCATACTACCTTTTCTGGACAATCCATCAACTTCCAACGAACTTGACCACCACATTCTTATCATAATCCAGAATACTCCCATTTCCAAGGATCACATTTACCCAAAAAATCTTGAAATTCTCAATTTGGCCCCTCATCTGAAATATTAGCAATCTTGCACATCTCACCAACTACACCAGCAGGATCCCCCACATTCATGTTCAATATATCACCAATCAGCTCCTCGATCTTCATGATCCTTGGCGCCAAATCCTCGATCTTCTGTTATATATGAAGTTACTGATGGAGAGATTTATAAGAACTTCAAAAACTTTGTTGAGATACTTGAGGTTTAGCATAATTACAAAAAAATTTCCAATTATCTTTCAAAACTACTAACTGAGATACAAATGTCAAGAGTAGAATTTCTCTATTTTTTTTTTGTAACTAAGCTAAAACTCGGGTAATTTTGTAATTAACTCAACTTTTTCCTCAAACTTCTTGTAATTACAAAATCTACCCTTGCAGTTTAGACTAATTGTAATAAGCTCCAATTATCTTTAAGAATTATA
Organism: Phtheirospermum japonicum; assembly: GCA_014905375.1. NCBI lineage: Eukaryota > Viridiplantae > Streptophyta > Magnoliopsida > Lamiales > Orobanchaceae > Phtheirospermum > Phtheirospermum japonicum. The sequence continues at coordinate 4,246 of BMAC01000670.1, forward strand.
AATCTTGAGCATGCAGTTTGTAAAAGAGAATCAAATAGGTCTTTTGTAATTATTATTAGTTTTATGTATTTTGGCAAAAACCTTGGGTAGTTTGTTGTAATTAACTCAAACTTTTTAAAATTATAAAAACTACCCCTGAGGTTATGCCTAATTACAAAAATAAAATAAAAAAGCAACTCCAAACTAATTATTATCAAAACAATAAAGAGATACATACTACTGTTCCAATGATCTCCTTAAGTTCATTATCATCTGCAGGTGCAGCACTACGCATGGGGTCCATCAAGCCAACCTGAAATGTAGTTTAAAAAATTATATACTATAAATAAGAAGTGTTGAATTCAAAAGGAATATGAAACATGTATCTCAAAATTCTAACTATTGAATTCGTTATCAGTATAATTCAAAATTAGTGTTTATAAAATAATTTACCTGACAATAACACTCATGATACAATCAACATCACTCATGCAAAAGGTCTCACCCTTAACAGTTATTCCTAATAATCTTTTTATTTTACTTTTAACAATGAATGTTTCTCTTGAAATTTATGTTCTCGACAAATAAATAACATACTTTTCATCGAGTAATATTCATAAGTTAATTTCAAATACTACTTTATCTTATATGGTATCATCTAGTCAATTTGAGGTTCACGATGAAAGTAACGACATAAATAATATATACACTGTCATAGTTTTTTATAGCTTTGATCCTACCTATATACACTGTCATAAATAAATGACAAAAGTAACGACACAATAATATATACAATGTCATACATAAATGACAAAATAAAAAGGAAAGAACCAACCTATTTATGACGCTTCAACTACGTCGACTATTACAACAATCTCTACATAGATCGAAGTAGACAGTAGAAAAGGAGCATACCACCATTTCCAAGTTGAAAAAATGCTCCAGCAACTTCAGAACATCATCTGCAGTAAATGGTCGATTGAAACTGCAACACAAACAGGAAAAAAAATCAAAAGTGAAAAAAAAATGGAAACAAAACATCACGTAAGGAAATATGTAATTAACGAAAAGACAAACGAACCTTCCGCGCATGTATTCAGTTAAACCGTAAAGAACAAAGTGACGGTGAACGCCTGGAATTAAAAAGAAATCTTAAAAGTTGAGGATTTAACTGAAAGCATCAGTTGTTCATATTCCGAAATAACAACAACAACAAAAAAAAAGAAAAGGCCTTCAAAACATTTTTGCAGAGATGATATTGGCTCGTTAAAATACACGGGGAGACAAACTCGAGTCAAATCCTTACCAATGTTGTCCTTGATCATAGACCATAGGCTGACGCCTTTCTCTTTCTCATCCGGATCTGGTAATTTCTTCCTTCTCTCAACACAGTATCTATAGTCAGTTAAATATTGCTTTGCATCTACCTTGTGCATATTATCAGTTTGATTTTCCAATTTCACACAATCTACACCTATTGATCCCAAACCGGAAATTGGTTCAGAAAAATGTCAAATTTAACATTTGAAATTGCACAATCAAAAACAAATTTCTTCATAATTTATTTCATGAAAAATCGAAAGAGTGGCGTGCATGTAGACATGAAATCATAAAAAAAAAAAAAAATGAATTTTTAAAAACTATGTCTAAATTCCAGTTTTAGACACTAACAAATCATACTGGATTTAAACCCAAAAAAAAAAGGATTTTTTTTTCGAATAAGTAAATGAATTTGTTGAAGATCAAAAAATTATTTGGTGAAAAAAATAGAACACACAAACCAAATCTCAGGTTTATGAAATTCTAGATCACAATATTAATATATAAATTAATTAATAATCAAAATCATCTTGAAAACGAAGGAGCCAAGAGCACAATTGAATTTGAATTTGATAAAGTCTAGCCTGTTAGATCTGGAAAAATAATGCAAAAAAAAAAACTCAAATAGAATTTCTAACAAAGATAACAATTAATCAAAATGTTAATGTCAAATCAGAGAACACTACCACTCGGCCACCGTTTCTATTCGACGAAGGGAAACATCAGAAAAGTTATGCCATCAAATCTGAAAAAAAAAACAAAAAAAAAAGATGATAATTAGAACATATAAGGAAAATATACAAATATTCAAACAATTGATAATTAGAACAAATATGGAAATGAAAAGGTAAAAATTACCTGTATTTGTCTTTAGCTGAAGGTAATTAATTCCCAGTTTGTCTTTAGCTTGATAATACAGACCGACATCAGTTGGAAAATGATTAATGTACTCATGCTTCAAAAGCTAAGCATATAAAACAGACCACTCAAGGTCAAAAGGTGCATATATTTGAATCCACTAAAAAAACTAAATCCTTCTTTTCAATAGAACAAAGCAGCTGGGAGCACACTAAATAATAATAGTAATAATTATTTTATTAAAACAAACAAACAAACAAACAAACAAACAAAAAAAGAATCACTCACAGGAATGTTAACATGTATAAGCAACTGCTCCAGTTCGGGTAACACTTCCTTGATAATGTCGTGTGCAGAATCATGATCAGATTTATCCCCACTGTCTATGTTTAGTGGATTAAAAACTTGGGGAAGTAGAAGCAATAAACCACCTAATGGCTTACCCTGTTCAATATATTCTACCATAAGATTCGAACAAAGCATAAATGAAATTTGTCTCACATTTATTAAAATGAAGATTCGACTGTAGACATGAATCCAAATTAGACTGTGTTGGTCAAAGTTTACGAAATACAATCTATATGAGAACAAATCTCTACATACTAATAATCCAGTTATGTACTGTAAAAATTTGGAAAGTAGTTGCAATGAGGGTTTCTAATTTGAAGATTTTAAGCAGGATTAGAGACTGGGAATAATATAAAAGTTAAACAAAATGCATTTAACTGTTGTGATTAAATTTTAACTAATCCCACAAGAAATTAAAATATTAAAAAATAAAAAGAGGGCCCGGGACTCACACAGTTTCACTCAGTATGAGCAGTAAACCCACATTTGCTATTTTTCCTCTCCTTTGTAATATCTCTGAAAATCCTCCTCAGATCAACATCCTGAAAATGCAGACACGAAAACCTGAGACCAAAACTCGAAGCATCAGAATAAATAATCGATTTCTCCTTTGGATTTGAATTACCGTAAAAAAGAATCAGGGGAGCTAAAGAAGAAATCCCCAATTTCTGTATTATTATTATTTTTTATTTTATTTTTTTCTTGTAGGCCGAATTTCAATCGGTTGAGCTTTTATTTTTGAATTACCATTGTGTTTAGTGTGGTGGATAAGCCTTAAATCCGAGGGACCATAGAATACACACCGGAACAGAAGTTGCATGTCGGGCCCTGGATACCGGAGCTCAAGAATGTTGGAGCGGCCCGGAACTGAAAACGTATTGAGACGATCGACAAAAAGTTCTGAGCTCAACCAAAATCTTGGCCGCCCGTGCACCTTATAACCATATTTAAGGAATAACTACAATAAAAAAAGAAAAAGAAATCCCCAAAATTAATTATCAAAAAAAAAAAAAAACTACAATTAATGATAGCTATGTAAACAATAGCAAAATGTAGCACAAAAATTAAGCACCTCGCGTTGTAAATAAACCTTAGCCAGAAGACAGTCGGTTTCCTCGATGATTACCACTAACAGATAAGTAATGAAACCTCTCGATCAGTTCATAATACAATTATACCAGTCTAATGGGAACTTCACAAATCGAATAATAGTTAAAAATTCAAGATCCAAAACCAGAAAAATCCAAATCTCATATTGACACCTCAGCATTAATAGTTAACACTATTAACAAAATGGAGGATGACAACATCAATCATATTCCCAGCAACATTAAAGAAATAAATGTACTCTCTGTGTTTCTATAGCAGAAAAATAAATAAATAAACAAACCATATAATATTATACCTGGTTTGAAACAGCCTTGGCCATGCTGTGAAACTCTTTTTTCATCTAAGATTTGTTAAGCAAACTGGCGGGCTTGTTCTGTTTCTTTGTCTCTTTTGTGGCAAAGAGCACAGATTGGTCCTTGCCAGCCTGGTCACAGTTTTCTTGTTTGCCAATCCTATAAACATATAATAAGTATTCAGAAAATTAATTAAATGCCATATAGCGATAAATGGCATCGAAATAAAATCAATCAGATAAATAAAAGAAGATTAAAACTCACTTCTAAACTATCAAAACGAACATCAATTTGTCTAATCTAATGCTCTCTTCAGATTTAAAAACACTTCTTTTCATTTTCCGGCTCCTTACAGGATTATTAACAATGGCAAAAAGATTATTGACTTGGAAAAGAAACTACATAGCATATGAAAATACGGAAATACAATAATCCTCTTTTTTTGATCTAAATCGTGTTCTCAGCCTAACCAATCACTAATTCCAAATAAAAAAATCGACCGTAAATCAAGTAATATTAGTGGCAAAAAACATAGAAATTGGTAAATATAAAATATCTGAATGCTTGAAGGAGTGAAAGTTGCAAAGATTGTTAAGCTCCTTTTTTTAAGGTCCCAGAAAATCTAATATTTAATAAAATCACCCCAAGTAATCAAGAAACTACAATCAGGCCCAAAAAACTGAATAAATTCAGATCAGCCCCAAAAATCCTAATAGTTGTATCCCATACACCCTCTTCTCCGACAAGAAACCACCACTGCGCCATCCAGCAGCTCACGGCTTCTGCAGCCAACGCCGGTCGGCATCCACGAAGAGGAACATTCATTGCCGACAGAGAACGGTGGAAGAACAGCCCGCGATTAGAATAGCTAGCCCACCCATCGCACGCCATCAACCACTTCACCGTCATTATGACGCAACAATGGAGGGGAGTGAAGGTAAGACGGCGAGCGTGCAGCCTGGAACCTTAAGACTGCAACATCCCTCCCTTGACGGTGGTTTATGCGGTGAGGATTTTAAAGAAGAAGACCCAATAATAGGGTTTTCAATTTCCGATATTGGGGATTTTGAAAAAGAACATGACTTCTCTTTTTAGCCCAAAATAAAATAAAATAAAATAAAAAATAAAAGTGTCTGCTTTGATAAAAGATGTCTGAATTGATTTGATAAACAAATCAAAGCTGGAGTTTGCGAAAAGAATACCCAAAAGCGAGATGGAGATTTCTAGGGTTTTGCTGTGACGGCCTTCGGAGTAAAAACCAACAAAAAAAAAACAGATCTAAAAACAATCCCAATAAATCTCTTTCTTTGTGATAACATACGTATAGAAAAAGAAATATAAGAAGCAATTATAAATAGAAAAAAATTATTTCGATCTCAGATTTCTGATTCATTGATGATTCGTGCTAAATAGAAGAAGTCTTGAAACCACACAAAAAGAAATCTCTAAATATTATTGATTGCCGATCTTATTTTTCTTATAATAAAACAGATCTACAAAAATTTAAGATCGATTTTTATGAAAAAAAATCGAACGGGAATTGAAAATATGTAGAACAGGTCGGGAAAACAAAAGAATCAAATCAATTTTTTTGTTGAAAATCTTTTGGACCCAAAAATTTCTTGTCTTTCTTTGATAATTTTTTGCCGTGAAAGTTTGGACAGAAAAGTGAGACGAAAGGCTAAAAGTAAATTAACATAAAAAAATAGTTGTTATTTATACCTGGTCAAGATTTTGGCCTCCTCCCAAAATAGAACCCCTGTGAACCACAGGCCGACATGTCATTTTTGGAGAAATTTTATTGGTCCACATCAGCCCCGAAACACTCTCATTTCGACACCTCAGCATTAATAGTTAACACTATTAACAAAATGGAGGATATGGTGTATGTAGCATGATACACCCGATTATATTTTTGTGATGTATGTGTATCTTTTGTACAATAATATATGTATATTATATGTGATGGTATACGAGTGTTATATGAATAGAATTGTTGCCAATATGAACATTAATCATCACGCAGAACATACATTTATTATCACACAAAACATCCATATAGCATTACACAAAATGGTCCTGATGAACCATGTTTTAGACAAACAGAATATTCATATATCATCGTATAAAATATGCATATACCATTACACAACTTTTAGGCTCACAAAAATTATTCATATATTATCGCAAAAAACATTCACACACACACACTATATTATATATATATATATAAAATATATATATATATTAATGCAAAATCCTTTTATTCTATGTGTCTGCTTCCCATCTTCGTTAGCTTTGGAAAAAATCTCTGGTGCTTTGGTGTCACCTAATCTAATATCTACCTAATTTAATATTTTTCATTTATATGTTTTCACCTAATTTAATATTCTTCTATCATTATATTTTTCCTAATTTAATATCTTTCTTTTACTATATGTTACGTAATTCAATATTCTTTATCATATTTTGCCTAATTCAATATCTTACTTTTATTATACTAATATAAAAAAAAAGTCATATTTAATTAGAAGAAATCTATGTGCGTTGAATTAATTTTTATTTATAATAAAAGTTGAAATAAATTATTTTTAGAATAATAAATATTCTATTTAAGAAAAATACGAGTTATATAAAATTATTACAAACGAAAAATAAATATAAAATACATAAACTTAAATTTGGATATCTAATCCCTAATATAATGCATTGAGAATAACATTAAAAATTTATATGAAAAACTATTGTTAAGTTAAAAAAAACAAAAAAAAAAAAAAAAAACAACAACAAAAACTAATAATTAAAACAAATATTCACCTAGGAAAATAAATATTAAATATATTCTAAATCTCCTTATCTAATTCCAATAAAATACATTGATAAACACATTATATATTTATATGAACCAATTAATGTCTTAAGTAGAATAAAAAATAAAAATGAAAAAAAAAATAATAATAAAATAATATTATATATACTACAAGTTAGATATATACGACGTTTTTTAATAGAATTATGAGTGTCTTATAAATTTTAATTTTTTATATCACATATTTACATACGTCACGCGGGTGCTGTATTGTTTTACATTTACAAACTCAATTTTCTACGGGTTTTCTTTCAAGTATAGGGTATTTGATATGTCTTACAACTAATTTCGTGACTTCAGAGGTAAAAATAATTATAAAATTATTTATTTTGAAAATTAGTCTTACTGTAATTAGAAAAAATAATGCTCCGATTTATGTGTAAAAAATTATTTATTGTGAAGAATAAACTTTGTGTAAATAGAAAAATAATGTTACGATTTGTGTGTACCATTTTCAATATTATTTTTCTAGTATTTTTAATAAGTGTTATTATTTTTTAAAATCCCGCATAATATGCGGGTGTTAAACTAGTATGGTATATATATATATATAATATATCATATATATATATATAATATATATATATATATGTATATTATAATCGTACCAATATGTAAATATACTATAATCACATATAAAGAATAGGGTGCACCTTACAGGGTCCCACCCCATGTGGCATCTAATAAATTGTCTCGTAGTGCTTACTATAGTCCTATTGTCAATTTTAAAGTATATACTAGAAGTTTACCCGCGCTTCGCCGCCGGGGTTAATATTTTTAGTTTTTTTTGTTTGGTTAATCTATTTCTTATTTATATTAGATATAGGATAAAAATATGATATATGTGTATTTAATTAATAATTTATCCAAATTTATACTTGTAACCATATCTTAT
>BMAC01000670.1:24618-36743 GCA_014905375.1 Phtheirospermum japonicum
TACGGTAATTTATTAGGTGCGCACCCTATATTACGTGATGATATACGATAGTTATACATGATGATATATGACAGTTATACGTGATGATATATGGTAGTTTATACGTGATGATATGTGACAAAAACTTAGTGTTTAGGGTTTACTTTTCTATTTTAGGATTTATTTTTCATTTTAAGGTTTAGTTTTTTATTTTTTTATTATTTCATTTTAGGGTCCCGACAAAAATCCATCATTCTACAAGTTATATGTGATGATATGTGTTAGTTATATGTGATGATATAAGCAGTTATATGTGATGATATATGATAAGAATTTAGGATTTAGAATTTAATATTCAATTTCAAGTTTTAGTTTTTCACTTTAGGGATTAATTTTTCATTATTAAGGTTTAATTTTTTGTTTTAGGTTAATTTTTTAAATTTAGGATTTTAATTTTAGATTTAGAATTTCACTACAAAAGAAATCCGGCAGTACTGGCGGAATTACTGGCAGCCCATTAGGCCGTCAGAAATGCTGATGGCTTTCCTGGCGGCCCGACATTGCCGGCGGATATGCTGGCGGTCAAGGCCGTCAGTAACATTGCCCGCCAGTAACCCGCCAGGGAAAGAGCGGGAGTTTATCCCGCTTAATTATACTGACGGCCATACCCGTCAGTGTACAAAATCGGCGTCGCTGACGGGTCTGGCCGTCAAGATCCTGACGGCCTTGACCGTCAGGATATAATATTCAATTTAAAAAAGAAGGGTTCGCTAATCTTGACGGCCTTGACCGTCAGGATATATTATTTAATTAAAAAAAAGTTTCGCTAATCCTGACGGTTATGGGCCGTCAGGATATTAACCTAAAAAAAAGACGGGCTTCCTTCTCCGCCTCACTTTCCAAAAGCCGCAACAACCCAAAAAAAATCGTCGCCCCCAAATCGTCGCCACCGCCGGGAGAGCCACCGCCGCACTTTCCAGAAGGTCGAGAGCCACCGCCGTGAAAGCGTCGCCACCGTCGCTACTTCGCATCCGAGCCCAGCTCCGAAGCCCAGCCCTCATCGTGTCCCGTCGCGCCCGCGCCGCGCAGCGCTGCACCATGCCGCTCCGCTCCGAAGCCCAGTCCACAGCGGCCGCCTGCCTCCACCGCGCCGCAGCCGACCCAGCCCAAGGTCCACCACCACCGCCTACCTCCACTTCCGCCGCCGCTCCGAGGTTCCACCACCACCTCCACTTTCAACTTTCAGTTATATTTTTTATTATTTTTTTATGTTATAATTTAGGGTATAAATTATAATTATAGTTTAATTTAGATTTAATTTGAAATTAGGGTTTCACTTAGGGTATAAGTTAAAATTATGTAATAATTAGGGTATAAATTATAATTATAGTTTAATTGAGGTTTAATTTGAAATTAGGGTTTTATTTAGGGTATAAACTATAATTATGTAATAATTAAGGTATAATTTATAATTATAGTTTAATTTAGGTTTAATTTGAAATTAGTGTTTCATTTAGAGTATAAACTAATATTATGTAATAACTAGGGTATAATTTATAATTATAGTTTAATTAGGGCTCAATTTAGGGCCTAAATTAAAATTAGGGTTTAATTTAGGAATAATCACCTAATTAGGGTTTAATTTAGGGATAATCACATAATTAGGGTTCAATTTATGAATAATTATATAATTAGGGTTCAAATTCATATAATAATTATATAATTAGGGTTAAATTTAGTAAAACCCCTATAATTAGGGTTTTAATTTACGAATAATCATATAATTAGGGTTCAATTTAGGAATAATCACATAATTAGGATTCAATTTAGGAATAATTAAGCTTGGGTAGATTATGGAGTATACTTGTCTATACAGAGCGCACACAAACACCCGTACAGAGATTGTCCTCCTCAAACGCCCTCCCCATGTCGGCTCCAAACATCTATAATTCAGCAGTAGCATACAGTCGATGAAGACGTCTGTTTTTAGTGACCATGCTAGCAAGGAGTAGGTTGATATTTTGGAGCAGACATGGTGAGGGTGGTCGACTAAAATCGATGACCTGTATTCGAGTGCTGTGTGCCTCTTTATAGACAACGTGTCTACTTCAAAATCTACCTAACTAGAAGCAATCTTGTATTAGGGTTTATCATTAGATTATTAGGGTTTGCTTTCAAATTTAGGGTTTATTCACCCATTATATTGTATATATATTGTTCATGCATGGGAGGCCGTGGTGATCGGCCGGGATTTTAAAAAAAATTGTATATATATTGTTCATGCATGGGAGGCCGTGGTGATCGGCCGGGGTTTAATTTTGTTTATATATATTATTGTCATTGGTGTTGTTGGTTGTATACCGTCGGATGTTGACGTGGGTTACGGCGCCGGCCGGGAGGTGTTGTCCCTCCAATAGCGGGTTTTCAAATTTTTTTCTAAAAACGTGATAGGGTGTCACGTGGTTTTATTTATGTTTTCAAAATATTTTTAAAAAATGTGACGGTGGTAATTGCTTATTTGGAACCTTGGCGAAGTGACGCGATTCATATAGATCACTTGTTTGAGAATTTGGGGGCGACGATTTTTTTTGGGTTGYTGCGGCTTTTGGAAAGTGAGGCGGAGAAGGAAGCCCGTCTTTTTTTTAGGTTAATATCCTGACGGCCCATAACCGTCAGGATTAGCGAAACTTTTTTTTAATTAAATAATATATCCTGACGGTCAAGGCCGTCAAGATTAGCGAACCCTTCTTTTTTAAATTGAATATTATATCCTGACGGTCAAGGCCGTCAGGATCTTGACGGCCAGACCCGTCAGCGACGCCGATTTTGTACACTGACGGGTATGGCCGTCAGTATAATTAAGCGGGATAAACTCCCGCTCTTTCCCTGGCGGGTTACTGGCGGGCAATGTTACTGACGGCCTTGACCGCCAGCATATCCGCCGGCAATGTCGGGCCGCCAGGAAAGCCATCAGCATTTCTGACGGCCTAATGGCTGCCAGTAATTCCGCCAGTACTGCCGGATTTCTTTTGTAGTGAAATTCTAAATCTAAAATTTAAAATCCTAAATTTAAAAAATTAACCTAAAACAAAAAATTAAACCTTAATAATGAAAAATTAATCCCTAAAGTGAAAAACTAAAACTTGAAATTGAATATTAAATTCTAAATCCTAAATTCTTATCATATATCATCACATATAACTGCTTATATCATCACATATAACTAACACATATCATCACATATAACTTGTAGAATGATGGATTTTTGTCGGGACCCTAAAATGAAAACTAATAAAAAAAATAAAAAACTAAACCTTAAAATGAAAAATTAAATCCTAAAATAGAAAAGTAAACCCTAAACACTAAGTTTTTGTCACATATCATCACGTATAACTACCATATATCATCACGTATAACTGTCATATATCATCATGTATAACTATCGTATATCATCACGTAATATAGGGTGCACCTAATAAATTACCGTAAATTAATGTAGTAGAGTTTAACAAAAAAAAAAATTAAAAAAATACAAACATATTTAAAATCCAATAAAATAAGTATATATTACATACACAAGAGACGTTTAATTCTAAATTAATTGTCATTTCGAACTCTTTCCCTTTGCGAGGCATTTTGATAAAATCTCAAGTCGAAGTGAGCATTTTAGAACACTGGATAACAAATACAAATGGATTCGTAAAGGTAAGAGTTTATGATGCTAAACAATGAGAAACTCCATTGGCCTGTGAAAGAGCACATACATTGCGTCAAAAGATCAAGGGTATATTTGTATTGTTACATCAACGTTTCAAACTCATAAGGGCTTGTTTACCATATCATTCAAACTACTGGGTCCGATATTTCAAATACCGAGTATTCATTTTGTTTAAAACTCAAGAATTAAATGCTCATTCAATAATTTATTTCAACTAAATAATTAAATACTATATTATAATATAAATTCATTCACTTTTTGAGATATAATTTGACACCAAATATAATATAATAATACATTATCATCCAATTTTCAAACATAATTTGACATTTACAGTAAAAAAAAAAATTGTGAATCTTACAATAAATAAAAATTCTTACTATTCATATAGTTCTTAATATCCCGAATTTTGAATATTAGAATTCATAATTTTTAAAAATATTAATCCAAATAGCCACTGACAACTTGTTGTGACAACAAAACATCCATGACAAGCTTGACGTCTAACTCAAACCACTGCCTATTAACTGCCATCTATTTTGCAAAAGATAACGCCTCGTAAAGCCCAATTGCTTAGCCATCTTTAACGTAAAATAGACCATCCATCCGAATTGAGTTGTAAATCCTAAGAAGCATGAATGGTAACCAAACTCATTCTCCAAGATTAGTGTTGGGTTGAGATATCTTACATTTTTTTAAATGAGCAACATTAACTTAATACCAATATATTATAGTGTAAAAATTAATATATATTATAATAAAAAAATCAATACATCTTAGCACTAATACATTATAGTACAAAACTTATACATTATAATACGAATTAGAAATTTATGAAAAATTAATACTTTCGAGTAAAAATCAATACATCACAGTACAAAACCAATACATTCTAGTATTGAGTCACATGACCTAACGGGTCATATATCGTTAATCTGGCCTAACACAAGTGTTTGCCTTTTTAAATAACTTTAGTGGGCCCTTATCTAAATATTCTAATAGTTACTCCACCAATCGCCCACTACCGCTATGAATTAACATTATCTTCTGAATTTGAATGTCTATTCGAAAATTAAATTATTATTAGAGGATCAGATCAATGAGACCTAGCAAAACAGAAATCCCACTTTTCGCCATTGACAGTCGCGAGGAATGGAACTGCCGGTAGGAAAAAATCTGGACTCCTTACACGTTGCAAAGGAATCCATTCGGTGCTGCTGCAATTTCAATGTTTAAAACAGATGAAATTTAACATATAATAAAGACAAATTTGGTGAGTCTCGCTCATAGAAGAGTACGCGCGCCAGCAAATCACAAGCAAAATTGGTGTAAACAAATTAAGGTTTTCGTACCTCAAGTCACGATACTTAAATGCAAGTCAAACCGAAAGGTCACGCCATAAGTTATAAGAACAAATTTGTAGTTTTGCCAATAGTCAAGCATGTGATGATCTTACCGAACTTCAAAATATTTTTTTTCTCGACTTTTGATTATTAATTTAATCGAGTTTGAATAAATTCTGACACAAATTATATTATTAATATTATTTATTAATTATGCTCAAGTTCAAGTTTGAGCTGAATTTTACACTTAACCGACCAAATATGTGAGTTCAGGTTTGATTAGCTATATTAATTAAACAAGTTCAAATTAAATTTTGTAGCGTAAATACTTTAGTAGCGGGTTTAACTGTTTGGGGCATAGCTTGTAAATTTAAGCTAGTCGATTTGATTGTTACATGCTTTAGTTTGTGTTAAATTGCTTTCACTAATTTGTTGCTTGATTTGTTTATCAATTGTTTAAACACGTCAAACCTTCTTGCCCGGTCCGCTTAGCACCATATATGTGTAGATCTCTGGTCAACAAGTGTGTCATCATCCCTCCGATGTATAGCCACGAAAGTCTCATACATAGTGGGTTCCATACCCGTTTTCCTAGGTTGTATCCAATTAATTAAATAGTCTTCAATTAATTATCATAAATTAATTAATTACTTATTTAAATTTATAAATATAAGTATAATTAAAGTTACTTACGATCTTACGGGCATAACCAACTGTAAATCGAGACCCGTTGATGTGCTTCGATATCCTGTATCAGGGCCGTCGGGCTCAATCATCGTATTCTTGCTCGCCTGCTTGGACTTTTCCTTATTCTCGATCTTATACCACTCTACTTGACACCCCTTCCACACGTCCCCATTCATGCACGACAGCTTCTTCCCTAGGTTCCTCCACTTGTTCTTATACTTGCTTAAGCGATTGCTCCACTTATAATTCATATCCTGATTAAATTCATCCTTTATTGTTTGCAAGAGCATTTTTTCTGGGTCCTAATAAAAATTTTTCTACAAAACAAAACAATATAATACAAAATAATTACAATATATAACTAGAAATATATACGTATTGTGTTAAAAATGAAAATACTAGTTAATAATTAGAACTCGGGTCACCACATCACACGATGTGATTCAGGGATATTTTCAGGTTTTCACACATTGGAGTGTACAAGAGCCTCGTAGATCTCTCGAACATAGCCACTTAGCTTTCTGTGTCATTGTGAAGCCTAAGAAAAATAAGATTATATCAGTTAATATAAAAGAAAATATTAGAAATAAACATTACTATAAATCTACTTACTTCCCACCGATGACGATGACCTGGTACCTCTGAAGATATGGCGGCACATCGGGTATAGCTCTCGAAGTAATGGCATCGTACATGGTGGCCAAAATGATCTCAGATGGAGTCCCTCCGTCGAAATCCTCACATCATCCTCATCCTTCATGTGATGATGTGACCTGAAGAACCACGTTTAAGACCTTTATCCCTAGTCATCTAAAAAAAATGGAATTGAGCATTTCACATAATTCATATCTAATAATAATAATTCATACTACTGCGGATTTATATAAAACATAAACAAATTTAAATGATAGGTTATTTATACTTGTAACCTAAATCGGCACTTTCACTATCAAGGTTGTCGTCAAACTCATATTCGTTCAGATGCTCTTCATTTAAAAATTCATCTTTTGTCTCATCCTCGTCCTCATGAAAAAGTTTGTTTGGTTCATTATCAAACGAGTCGTATAATGGAAATATACATCTTCCAATTGTAATTAATTGTGCATTCTTATAACTATCCTCTTGAAAAGACTGATCAGGTAGGGGCTCGATAAAATTTAATATTGATCTAACTTTAATTTTGCACATGGACAATCATTCTAACTAGTCTTGTCTCAAACTCGGATACATGTATTAGTACACTTGAACAACTTAGCTAGTGCGCACAAACAGTTCATTTCGATTGAATCTGTGTTTATGATTAACATCAATGAGCTTACAATGAGGAATCTACACTAGTATAGATCGGTGACTTTAAGAAGTCCCAACTTTATATATATGCTAAAATCTCTATTCCTGACTAGACGCTCGGCGGTGGAGTTTTGACCTTTCTATTTTTCTGAAAATGTCGTTTGTCTTTTCAAAAGTGGTGATCACAATCAAGAAACTTCTGGTGATTATCAAACTAAGACTGCTTCCCCCTGAACCTGAGAGTAAATGCATTCGAGCGTTCCATGTAATATGAACAAGTTGTTCGTCTGGTCGTACTCCAACTAAACAATACAGAGTAGGCAGGAAAATCACTAATTGTCCACATAAGGGATGCCCATAACTTAAGAGTTATTTTTTTGAAATATCGTATAAGGGTGCACCAACTGTCCACAATTGATTCAGCTCCGCGATTAGAGGTTTTGGAAAAAAATCTAACCTATCCTTAGGATTATTGGGTCCTGAATAAGAACACCAAGAAACGTGTATTGTTCTTTCATAGACTTAAGTTGTAAGGTGTAACTATCACCGGCCATGAGAAATACTGCATCCTAGACTTGCAAAAGGTCGAAAACTATCTATACAAAGGCCCAATCTTATACTTCGAGTTTTGGCAAAAAAATTTATATGAGTTTGATTGAAATATTCCCATTCCTCTGAAGCCGACGGGTGACACATGACACTATCGTCAACAATGTGTTATGCATGTCAAGTCATGTATTTTGAAATTACCTTAAATGCGTACAACCTCTACAAATGAAGAGTTATGGAAAATAATAAATCTTCTTGTACGAAACATTGGCCATCCGTCATTTCACTTTCCACTTATTCGTGGGTTTAAAATGAGGTTAATCACAAAACTTGGAACTGTCCAACTCAAAATCATCTTTCTAGTAGATGATACATGTTTCACCAGGAAAATTTACCACCAGGAGAGCTTGCACCTTCAGCTGAGAATATCCTGACCTACTTTCCACAAAAACACGTTAGAAAGGACCACCGGGGGTTTTTCGGTGGAAACCTCTCTAATGCTTAAGTCAGTAAGCGTTTTAATCAGAATAATATAAAACAAGAGAATAATGATGGGAAAATCATACCTCTCTCAACCTTAGGGCTGAGATATTTATAGTTTTTGCACAGTGGGGACCCCCACCGGGATCTCGGAAATAAGAACTCCGCGAATATTAGGCCGTTATGTAAGTTGACCTGACCTGGAAGCTTCCTTCCAGGAAACAGATCAACTCTGTCCTCAGGTTTTCTCAATTCCTGAACTGACCTCTTGAATTCCTGCCCAAGGCCTCCAAATAAGGTCAGGACAAAGGTCTTTTTTCTCAGCCCCATCATGTCAAGTCCACTTATTTCAGCTCGTCCCAACCATGCTCTGTTTAGGTTATGCGGGAATCAGCTACCATTTCAGGTCGTACCAATCAGTCCCCCCTGGATGGTTGGGTAAGAGCTGAGCTACTTTCGTGGTTCAATCATGACGTTTGAGAACAACACGTCTTCTCGGATATCCCGCTCTGACATGCATTAAATGCACGGATCCCACGAGATCCTTTCCCGTAGAAGTCGCACCTTTTGGGGGAAGGGCTGCGACGTTCTATATTCTACATTGGCAATCATAATCAGCAACGTGTCCCCTGGGTACTGTGCTTTGACACACATTAAATGCACAAATCCCGCCAAATCCTCCATTTTCCTAAAAAAATTTCTTTCAAAGTATATCTCTCCCACTTCTCGTCATTTATCCACAATCAATATTTATGCGCCTGTGTATTTTCTTCCAGAACACCTCCGTTACACTTTCCTTTTTTCTGATCAAGGTTTTCTTTATTCTAAGTCCAGGTAATTTCTCACCCTCTTTTAATTATGTCGACTTCCATCTCTCTCTCTCTCTCTCTCTCTCTCTCTCTCTCTCTCCTTCTGGGAGTTCCTCTTCTGGGAATTCCTCATCATCTATCAACATGTCCTCTTCGGCTACGCCACCGGTGGCCGCCCCGGCAGACCAAAACCAGATCCTTCCTGATCCTGACCGTGATAATATAGTCTCCATTGTTAGTTATCAGACCCTCCGAGACATACGCTCCAAATTCCCCATTTCCGATGACTTCTCCTTCACTAATCCCGCCTCCGACGAGAGGGCGTCTTGTCCTCCTCCTAATCATCTAACTTTTTTTGTGGACCAATTCCAGGCGGGCCTAAGTTTGCCCTCTCATCCTTTCATTCTGGAGGTATCCTGAATGTACAAGATTTCGGTACATCAATTCGTGTCGAATGCTTTTAGGGTTAAGGTGGGGTTCCACTTGGCGGCCCAATTCTCAGGGCTTACCCCTACGGCCCAAACATTTTATTCTTTATTTCAAGCCAAGAGTTCTTCTGGCTATTTTTTATCTATCTGCCCGACCTGATGTACGCTTTATGGTCGGGATCCCCTCTTCGAACAAGGTCTGGAAGAAGAGATTCTTTTTCGTCCAGTACTCAGGTGATTGGGGCTTCTCCTCCACTCACATCCATGTCCTTCCACACCAAGCTCATCTATCCAAAGGAGACCGACCTCCTCACTTGTCAAAGAAAATAGACACCCTTAACCAAAAAATTTTCCACCCATCCTAACTTCTTAAACTCGACATCCTGAGCTTCTTTAATGCTTAGAAAGAGAACGGTCCTCTCCCCCCGAGATCGGTATATTCCAGAGTTGATCAGCTCCCCTCTTCTTTCCCCTGAGTATTTCTTTCGCATTTTATTCTTACTTGTCCCTGATTAACATTTTCTCTTCTTTTTTTATCACGATGATGCAGGCAAGGATGGACACAAGGAAGAACAGGACCGCCTCGGCCAGCCAAAAGAGTCCTCTCAGTGAGCCCGCCAGGGCTTCCGTGGCTCCTGTTGCCAAAGTAGCTGCCATCCTTGGACCCGAGGTTCCGGAAAGGTTGGGGGCGGTAGAGGTCCCGATCAGGCTGGAGGGGACTACTAGGCTAGAACGAGCGGCCCCTACTGAGCAAGAGGCTCTCCCCTCCGTCGACCTGACTACCCCCTCAGATCCTGAAGATGAGCTACCGCAAGCTCCGCACAAACACGCTCGGTCTGGTCCCGGGGCAGCTGCACCCAGGACCCCCTATAAGTATCCCCAATCAGAGCTTCTTTAATGTCCCAGTCTTGAACTATCCTAAGGAGATAGAAACTCAGTTTGTTATGGGGCTGGCCCCTACTGATGATCGCCGGACCGTGGAAAAGTTGTCCGATTTTGAGCTAATCGAGTCCTACTGCCAGGACGAAGCTCGAGTAAGGATCTTGCCTCCCCCCTTTGCTCATTACTTATTATTACTTGCATTATTTATATACCGGTCTTCCTCTGTTAGGCTGCTGTAAAAAGGGCGTCTCTTTTGGCTCGAGCCCGACGCTCCACGATGAACGCCGACCTGGCCAAAAAGTATGCAGCTCTGCAGGAGCGGGAGAAAAGGCTAGTATCCAGGAGAAAGGATAGAAACGCTGAGCTGCATGATTCACAAGCAAGACTGAAGGCAGCAGAGGAGGAATTGAAGACTGTGAAGGCGGGGCTAGGGGCAGCCTAAGCAGATCTAAATGCAACTCGAGCTGATCTGGAAATGACCCAGACTGAGCTGCGGGAGGCTCGAGAGTTGGAGGGGAAAATTTGAGTCTTGGCTTGGTATTATCGGAATTCGATTCAATTGAAGATTTCAATGTGTTTCAAGCTTGGAAAATAAAAGGAAAATAAAATAAAGCAAATAAAATAGCTAACTATTCTAGGAATTGAAATTGCAAGTGGGTAGAATGCCTCGTCGTGTGCCTTAAATATAAAATGCAAAGCAATAATGAAAATAAGCAAGAAAATGCAATGTTTCACCGAGTACAAGCATGCAAGCACAAGGTACAACTATGCATAAAATCCTAAATAATGAAAATCAGCAAAAATTGAAAGCATGGATGTAAAGAGCAATGAAAATTAACAAGAAAGTTCAAAATTTTAAGGAAAATAACAAGCAACAAAGAGTAGATCTACGATTCAAACTAGAACTATGCATGAAAACTAAATTGCAAATAAAGCATATGAAAAACTTAAAACCATGACGATCCAAGACCCGATCTACAATCTAGATGTGTCACTCATCTATAATTCATAGCCAAATCATAAGTTTCATCATGAATTCAAGTAGCTAAGACAAAAAGCATGAAATGAAGAAAAATGCATGAAACATATGAAATTACTTGAAATTAAACAAATCAAGGACTTGATCTATGATCTAGATGTGTCACTCAACTAGGATTCATAGCAAATTAACAAGATCAAGCACAACTTCTAATACCTAAGGCAAAAAGCATAAAACAAATGAAGAACAAAGCATGAAATTAAAAGAAAGCTTACTAGAATTAAAGAGAGAATCCAAAAGCTTGATTGAAATTGTAAGGAATTAAAAATCCAAGGGAATACTTGAATCCTTCTTGAGCTTACAAACCCAAGGCAAAGCTTGAAAATTAAATCTAGAGAGAGAAATTAAGTCCCAAACCCAAGCATGGGTTGGGAGGAGGTGTGTTTCACAAAATGAGAGTAAGTTTCTATTTATACAAGGTAATTAGGGGTAAATTGGTCAATTATCACTTATAAGCTTGGACTTCCTATATTTGACCAAATTTGACCCAAAATGGTCATATAAGACCATTTGGGTCGAATTGGCTCGGTTGGGTTCGAGTGTTGGGCGAGATGGCTCGGCGCAGTTGGCAGCTGTCGGTAGGCGTGCGCGCGGGACTTTGGCAGGCATGGCGCGCGGCACTTGGCAGATCTCGGCGGCACTCGGCAGGCGCGCAGTCGATCGACTAGCTCGGCAGTCGATCGACTACTCTCGGCAGGATGGCCACTCTCTGAAGCGCAGTCGAGCTAGCCCTCGGCAGTCGATCGACTGTGCTCGGCGTTCTCGGCAGCTTCGGCGCGCAGGTCTCGGCAGGCATCGGCAGCTTGCGGGCGGGACTCGGCAGGTGCGCACGGGCTTGTGGGCAGGACTCAGCAGCCGCGCGCGGAACCAGGCGGGCGTGGCCTATAAAAGCGCAAGTAGTAAGCGTCACTTCGCCAAGAA
>BMAC01000670.1:48315-67746 GCA_014905375.1 Phtheirospermum japonicum
TTGAACTCATTTAACCATTTTAAGTATAATATCAACAAGAAACACGAAAAGAACAACAAAACGAGAAAACAAGTGAAAACCTAACAAAACTCGACTAATAAAACGACTAAAATTTACATAAAATCCTAATTAAAAATACGAGAAAAATACCACAATTACATGCAAAACTCCTAAGCCGATCTAAATGCAACTCGAGCTGATCTGGAAATGACCCAGATTGAGCTGCGGGAGGCTCGAGAGTTGGAGGGGAAAAGTCGAGCCTTGGCCATGATCCGAGAGGAAAAGTTTAAATAGAAAACTCGGCATGCGCGGGCTGAAGGAGAGACTGATGGAGAGGCCAGGGGCCGAACTGAGGGGAGGGCTGAAAGTCGAACCGAATTTCTTAATTCCGAAGAGGGCCAACGCCTAATCAAGCTAACCAGGGAGACAACCCGATGGGATTTCCAAGGATCCATTGAGTTGTATGACATCTGGTCCCTGAGACCGAGGTGTATTACCATCTAGGTCTGGACGCCCAGGCCAAGTGGTCTACCTAGAAGCCCTCAGTCCCCTTCGACCGCTCTATCCCCCTGGCCACCCCGCCAGAGCCGACCAGCTTTTCCCATGTTGCATAAGATGATCGGCTCCACCAGCTAGGAGCCCCTGTGTTTGTCGATTACATTCGCCAAGACTTATGCTCATCCTCTTCGTCCTCTTCTCCCCCCTGATCAGTCATTGGCGTTGGCCCTAACAACGACTGCGACTTCTCCTACCTTTCCCAATTTGGGCGAGTTGCAGGGCAACACCCAGTTTGAGAAAGACTTCAGGGAGGTCTCCAAGGTCACAAAGCCAGTTAGTAGAGAGCTGGATACTGCAGATTATGGAGCGTAGTCTTTTATCTGCTCGGGATTTGCTATCTTTGTCTTTTAGCTTAAGTTTGTGGGTCTGTACTATTTGAACAACGTTTTTTGTCTTATTTGCTTTTTTGTTTGCATACACTTAGAGTTTCCACGATTTAAGGAAACCCTAGTATCATCTGTTCTCTATCCTTTATCTATAAAATCCTTTTTTTCCTACATATATTTTCAATATGGCTTCATCTCCTTTGCTTGAGGAAATTGATGTTTTGAAAAGAAAGAATCTTGCACTTTTTTCTGAGAACATCAAACTGTCTGATAAACTTTCCATATTTCATGAGAAACTTTCTCAAGTATGCTGGTTCTTGGAGAGGAAGAGGCAAAAGAAACGCCACTACAAACGTGAGTGGGTTCAACTCCGCCAACTCAACATGCAACTTCGAGAGGAGAAGGCCGATCTGCTGGAGTCAGTATGTCGTCTGACTGCCACCGTTGGCGAGGCTCAATCTGCCTCCACCCGAGTAGATGGGTATCGTAAACATCTCCTTGAGACTGAGCGCGAGTTTTGGCGGGTCCTCCAGATGCTAGCTTCTGACAAGAGAGCCTCTTCTTCTCACCCATGACATCCGCCATGATCTGGGTGTATTTTTGTCGCTTTTCTGAGCATTTCCTTTGTAATTTAAATCAAGCTCTTGCAGAATTCTATCATGTAATTGGAATAAATATTTTTCATCTATTTTCCTTGCGGTTGAAGGTTGGGTTTAAATAGCAATTCAGGACTGAGAACCCTGTTAATAATCTGATCAAACTTCTTGGCCAATCCTGGCTTTGAGATGTTTCTTGATACTCAGGTCAGAAATATTGGGGCATCCGCCCTTAGCCAATCCTGGTCTTAAGGTTTCACTGACAATCAAGTCAGGAATATTGGGGCATCCGCCCTTAGCCATCCTAGCTTTAAGAGTTCACTGACAACCAGGTCAGGAAATTGGGGCATCCGCTCTTAGCCAATCCTGGCTTTAAGTCTTCACTGACAATCAGGTCAGAATATCGGGGCATCCGCCCTTAGCCAATACTGGCTTTAAGGTTTCACTAACAATCAGGTCAGGAATATCGGGGCATCCGCCCTTAGCCAATCCTGGCTTTAAGGTTTCACTGACAATCAGGTTAGGAAATCGGGGCATCCGCCCTTAGCCAATCCTGGCTTTAAGGTTTCACTGACAATCAGGGCAAGAATATCGGGGCATCCTCTCTTAGCCAATCCTGGCTTTAAGGTTTCACTGACAATTAGGGCAGGAATATCGGGGCATCCGCTCTTAGCTAATCCTGGCTTTAAGGTTTCACTGACAATTAGGTCAGGAATATCGGGGCATCCACCCTTAGCCAATCCTGGCTTTAAGGTTTCACTGATAACCAGGTCAGGAAATCGGGGCATCCGCCCTTATCTAATCCTGGCTTTAAGGTTTCACTGACAATCAGGTCAGGAATATAGGGGCATCCGCCCTTAGCCAATCCTGATTTTAAGGTTTCACTGGCAATCAGGTCAGAAAATTGGGGCATCCGCCCTTAGCCAATCCTGGCTTTAGGGTTTCACTGACAATCAGGTCAGTATATAATAAGATATGGATAAACTCAAATCGCTGTTATATAAATAAACTTCATAAATTAATCTTACACATAATATTTTTACAAATTTGATACATTCCACGCTCGGGGTACCTTGACCCCATCCATTTGTTCTAACTCATAAGCTCCACTCGCCAGAACTCTTGTGATTCTAAATGGTCCATGCCAAGTGGCATCCAGCTTTTCTTTGACCTTTCTTAGGTCAGCTCTGCGTAGTACCAGATCTCCCACTTGAAAACATATCTTTATTACTATTTTATTGTATGTCGCTCGAACTCGTCCTCTCATGTGTTACATCCTAACAGCAGCACGATCTCTCTTTTTGGTCCGTATTAAAACTTTGGATTCGGTGAGTTTCCAGACCTATCTCTGCAGGGATAACAACATCCATGCCATATACCAAGCTAAATGGGGTTTCTCCAGTGATCTCCTTAGGATTAGTATGATAGGCCCAGAGGATTGAGCTGAGCTCTTCTACCCACTTTCCTCTTGACCTCTCCAGGCGTGCCTTAATCCCTTGCACCAAAATGCGATTAGTCACCTCAACCTGACCATTTGCTTGAGGATGGTAGACAGATGTGAAGTGTTGGTCTATCTTCATCTTAGTGCACCAGGCCTTGATCTTAGCTCCCATAAGCTGCGTGCCATTATCCGATACCAGGATCCTAAGGTTGTCAAATCGACATACTATGTTTTTCCATATAAAGCCCATCACCGCATCTTCCGTAATTCTTGCCAGAGCTTCAGCCTCTACCCATTTGCTGAAATAGTCAATGGCGACAATCAAGAACTTCTTATGAGATGGAGCTTTAGGGAAAGGCCCGACCAGATCTATCCCCCATTTCGCAAAGGGGCAAGGAGAGCTCATCGTCATGAGCTCTTTCGCTGGACGGTGAACCAAAGGAGAGATCCTCTGACATTTGTCACATTTCTTAACAAAGTCTTCTACTTCTTTTCGCAATAATGGCCAAAAATAGCTAGCTCTCATGACTTTGCTTGATAAGGTTCTGGCGCCCGTATGATTACCGCAGCAGCCTTCATGAACTCCCCTGAGGATGTGGGCGCCCTCCTTCCAGCTCAGACATCTCAGAAGGGGTTGTCCAAACCCTCTCCTATACAACTCTCCTTTGATCAGGTAGAAGCGAGAGGATCTAATCCTTATCTTTGGTGCCTCTTTTTTATTATCTGGTAGCTCTCCTTTCTCCAGATATAATCTGATCGGATAGCGCCAATCTGTCTCCTCTTCTAACGCATGTACTTCTTCTTCTCCAAACTCCCGGTATGCCATTAGGAGAGTGATCACTTTTTCTTGACAGTCCGTTGCGGAGCTAGCTACCTTGTCCAGGTAATCAACTCGGCCATTTTCCTCTCTGGGAATTTGATGGACCGTCAAAGAGCCCATGTCGCCAGCTAGTTCATGAAACTGGGTCAAATATCTTTGCAGGTGCTCTTCCCTGGTTACGAATTTCCCTTTTATTTGTTTGCATATAAGCTGCGAATCTACTCGCGCGCATATTCGATCTGCCCCTAAATCTTTCGCCATCTGGACTCCTCTCAACAAGGACTCATACTCTGCTGCATTATTAGATAAAGAGTAGTTCATGCGTAATGCATACTATGTGGTTATCCCTTCCGGGTTTATTAACACTACCCCTGCACCACAGCCGAGGTTGCCGACAGAGTTATCGATGTAGATCGTCTATTCCTTTGTCTCCTTAGGGGAGCTGGTCATCTCCTGC
The DNA here is from genome assembly GCA_014905375.1 of Phtheirospermum japonicum. Classification (NCBI taxonomy): domain Eukaryota; kingdom Viridiplantae; phylum Streptophyta; class Magnoliopsida; order Lamiales; family Orobanchaceae; genus Phtheirospermum; species Phtheirospermum japonicum. The sequence goes on from BMAC01000670.1 coordinate 52,514, forward strand.
ATGAAGTCCACCAATGCCTGGGCCTTAATTGTTGTTCGCACCTCAAAACATATATCAAACTCGCTGAGCTCGATTATCCACTTCACCAAGCTCCCTGGCGCCTTTGGCTTATCCATGACTGCCCTTAGGGGTAAGTTAGTTCTGACCACCATGTTGTGTGAGAGGAAATAGGGGCGGAGCTTACGGGCCATCCCGACTAGGGCTAACATAGCTTTCTCTACGTCTACGTACCGAAGCTCAGCGTCATGCAAAATTTTACTCCAGTAGTAAACCGGTTTTTGTACCATGCCTTCTTCTTTGATTAGGACCTTACTGACGGCTTGCTTTCCCATGGATAAATACAAGATCAGGGGTTCTTCCTAGACAAGCTTGGTAAGAAGTGACATCGCGACCAGGTATTCCTTCAGCTTCTGAAAAGCATTCTGGCATTGTTCATCCCACTGAAAAGGGGCTCTTTTTCATAAGGCTTGAAAAATTGGCAAGCTCTTCTCCGCTGAGCGTGAGACAAATCTGCTCAAGGCTGCTATCTGCCCCGCCAGGCATTACATCTCTTTAACATTTCTCGTGGCTGCATGTCCATGATAGCCTTAACCTTCTTTGGATTTGCTTCTATTCCATTTTCCGTGACCATATATCCCAGGAACTTTCCAGCTCTCAACCCGAACATGAACTTTTTGGGGTTGAGTTTCATCTTATACTTCCTCAACGTATCAAAGGTTTCCTTCAAGTTTTCAACGTCTCAGGCTGCCTTCACACTCTTCACCAACAGATCTTCCACATAAACTTCCATGTTGCGCCCGAGCTGATTTTTGAATTGTCCACTAGCCGTTGGTACGTGGAACCCGCATTTTTAAGCCCGAATGGCATGAACACGTACCAATAAGTTCCCTTCGGAGTTATGAAACTAACTCGCTTCTGGTCCTCTCTGGCTATCCTGATTTGGTGATATCCTTGCGAGGCATCCATCATACTTAGCAGCTCACAACCTAATGTGGAATTGACCAGCAGGTCTATCCTGGGCAGTGGATAATGATCCTTAGGGCAAGCCTTATTAAGGTCGCGAAAGTCGATGCACATCCTCCAACCTTCTTCCGTTTTCGGTACTAAGACTGCGTTAGAGAGCCACTCTGGGAACTGTATTTCCTGAATATGTCCAGCCTTCAATAGTTTGTTCACCTCTGCCTCAATAATATCTTCCTTTTCTGGTCCAAAGTTGAGCTTTCTTTGCTTCACCGGCTTTATTGTCGGGCTAATGTTGAGATGGTGCTCAGCTATTGCTGGGTCTATCCCGACCAGATCCTGGGGAAACCAGGCAAAAATATCTATGATGTTTCTGAGCAGGGCTACCAAATCCACCAACACTTCAGGGCTGAGGGTCATCCCTACGCGCATGACTCGACTGTCATCTCCTGGACTACCTAAATTGCCATCAGAATCTCCTCTCTCTGAGCTGGGTCAGGTCTGGTATCTTCTATCCTTGCCTTTTTACACCTTCCCTCTTCTTCATTGCGTCAAACACTATCTACGTATGTGTGTCTTGTCGCGTACTAATCACCGTGGACCTCCCCTACTCCGTCCTGGGAAGGGGATTTCAACTTCACATGGTAAACGGAAATCATAGATTGAAATTGGCTCAACGATGGTTTCCCAAGCATGACATTGTACGAGGAAGGTACATCTACTATCAGAAAATGCACTGACCTGGTCTGTCTAAATGGGCCATCCCCTAGCGTGACCAAGAGGTTCACTGCCCCCAACAGTTTTAGGGATCCCCCCGCGAAGCGAACCAGTGAAGTCGTGACCTCCTCCAATTCCATATTTAAGTCCAACTATCGAAAACATTCATAAAACATGATATTAGGCGAACTACCTATGTCCACAAAGATTTGCCTTATGGTGTAGTTGGCGATAGTAGCTGTGACAACTAAAGCGTCCATGTGAGGAGTCAGGATGCCATTCTCATCTTCTGATCCAAATCATATGTTTGGGCTTGGCATTAATTGCCCGACCTCACTTACTTTCCTGGTCAGGTCTCTTGTAGAACATAGTTATTCTGAGTTCTCCTAGAGTGCTCATCCCACTCACCTCCTGTGATCATTAGAATTTCACCTCATACCTCCTGAGTTTGATCATTCCTCCTTTCGTTGCTTTGTCCATTATCCAGCTCACGCTTGTTTCCTTGAGGTCGATCTCGTCTGTGGGGATCAGATTTGGACTCCTCCCTTCTTTGCAAAAACTCCTTGAGGTGTCCTGCTTGTACCAACCTCTCTAACTTATCCTTCAGATGGGTGCACTGATCTGTATCATGACCATACTCGTTATGGTATCATCAAAATTGGTCAAATCTTTCTTTCCTTAGCTTCTGGGAATAAGTTCTGGGCCATTTGAGATCAGGGTGTCGCTCAATTGCCTTTAGAATCTCCCCCTGAGGTGTGGCCATAGGTGTATACCTATCGAAACGGGGTCGTCCTCCAACCAAATCAACCCTGGGCTTTTTCATTGGGGTCCTATTTTCCCTATCAGGTCGTTCCCTTCTCTTTTATCCATCCTCCTTGATCTTCAAGGCCTCCTCCAGATGAATGTACTTTCTTCTCTCTCTAGGAGCTCGCCAAACTTCAACGCTGGCTCTACGACCAACGACTGGAAAAACTCCCCCCTACTAAGCCCCTAGGCTAGAGCGTTAACCACAAGCTCTTCAAATGCTGATGGCACTTCTATCTTTGCATCTCTGAATCGCTTGATGTATGCACACATAATTTAATTCTCTTTTTGTTTCAAGCTGAATAATTCCAGCGGCATTTCTGGTACTTTCTACAGCTGGTAAATTGGTGAAACAAAGTTGAGCTAAATTCGTCAAAGTTCCTTATAGAACGCGGAGGTAACTAGCTGAACCAGAGCTGGGACGATTTTGTAAAGGTCGTCGGGAAGACCCTACACATGACGGCGTCAGAGAATTTGTGCAAAGTAGTCACGATCACAAATCGGCTCAGATGATCCCACGGGTCTTTTGTTCCATTGTATTCAAAGCTCATGGACCGGTAAGAAGCCGGTAAATCATCGTGCATAACTGCATCCATAAACGTGGTACCTCTCCGCGCCGGCATCGCGCCCGTGCTCGCCATCTTCCTCTTCACCTCCCTGACCTCTTTCTTCAAGTTTTGCATCTGCTTAGTGAGGTCTGGGTTGGTTTTGCTCGACGTTTCGCTTTATGAAGCAAAGAAACTCTCCTCCTCTTCATCCCGAGGGGGAGATCTGGCCACTCGCTGGGCTGTACAAGGCGGCTCCGTCTCCGGCGGCTGCCCTGGAAGGTGGTGATGAAAGTTCAGTGAATTTCTTTTCTACCGCTTTTCCGATGAGGTCAGATAATTGCCTTAAAAAGTAATCATTCAGCGGTCCTCTGTCCTCCTGATGGGCTTTTTCCAGAGGCGGTTGCGTTTTGCTTGGCCTGGCTGCTGTCGATGGCCTTGCTTTCTCCGGAATACCCGTTGGCGTGGCAGAACTTGGTGGTCCACCCATTTCCGCCACTAGGTTTCGCCTGATTCCGTCCAATGCCATGTTTTCTTCTCACGTCTTAGCCCTGTCTTTCCCATAGACGGCGCCAATTGTTTCACCCAAAAACTTACCACCAGGAGGGCCTGCACCTTCACCTGAGAATTTCCTGACCTGCTTTCCACAAAAACACGTTAGAAAGGACCGCCGGGGGTTTTCCGGTGGAAACCTCTCCGATGCTTAAGTCAGTAAGCGTTTTAATCGGAATAATATAAAACAGGAGAAGAATGCTGGGAAAATCATACCTCTCTCAGCCTTAGGGCTGAGATATTTATAGTTTTTGACCATTGGGGACCCCCTCCGAGATCTCGAAAACAGAAAACCTACGAACCTTGGGCCGTTATGTAAGTCGACCTGACCTGGAAGATTCCTTCCGGGAAACAGATCAACTTTGTCCTCAAGTTTTCTCAATTCCTGACGTGACCTCTTGAATTCCTGCCCAAGGCCTCCAAATAAGGTCAGGACAGTCTTCACCAGGTCATAGTCTCAGCCCCATTCTGTAAAGGCCACTTATTTCATCTCGTCCCAACCATGCTCCGTTCAAGCTGCGGGAATCAGCTACCATTCAGGTCGTACCATTACAATTGTTCAAGCAACAATTCTATCTTCTCGATTGGTAAGCCCATACACCTCATTAACTTTTTAGTGTTATAGAAGTTATGAGATACAAGATTATCTTTTGACACGACCTCTTCAATTAAGTCTAATACTAGGTCGTAAAACTTTTGTGACATGTGATTCTCTGACTTCAAATTTATGAGGTGGGCAACTAGAGACAATCGAAAATGTTTCTCGTACTTGGGTTACAAATATTGATTTCCACCTCTCAACATGTCTTAGAACTTCTGAGCATCAAGATTTGGTAGTTCTTCTACAACACCAACCATATCAAAGTCAGAACCAACAACATCATGAACCATATTGATGTTCATATTTGATGATTCTTCAAGAGCGACATAAGATGATCCTTCAACGTGAACCTCAGGGTAGACACAATGCGTGGTGCCAATATTTATTTTCCATGTCAAGTCAAGTTATAGTATTTCGATACAAATTCATTTTTAACAAACTGAAACTTAATCTCATTGACATCGTGGTAACTACGATTCATACATTTGGTATGATTACAAGAACACTTCAATTCTTCCACACCCTTCATTGGAGGATGCATGAGTGCAAATTAAATGAACCTCTCCACCCCTTCAACAAATGCATTGGATAAGCAACCATCCTTCCTCTGTCTGTACATTCAAATACAATCGGAGCTCATCCTATGATTTCCTAATTAAGTTTAATTATTATATAATCAAAACTAATGAGTAATATATATATATATATATATATATATATATATATATATATATATATATATATATATATAAGTGAGCAGTGTGAGGGAACCTATATATATGAATTTTTTGTAAGATCCCTATCCCATTCAAGAATGTGATCTTCGATAATAAAATTATTTTAATATGTATTTTGAGGACCATAAGATTTTGGAAGCACCTCCCCTTATTCTCTAAGTACACATATATATGCAGTGCACCCAAGAACAAATGAGAGATAGAAACTGAAATCTAAAAGTTCAAAAAATACATACATATTAAGATAATCACACACATTCTCAAACAGTCAAAATAAGTGGATAATTCAAAATTTAGTATCAATCTCTCTACTTAATACTAAATTCCAAACGAGTCTAAGGTAAGGTGTTTGAGTATGGAAAAAAGAACATAATCGAGCTGTCAATAATCAATATATTTCCAACATAATTTATTGGTTTGTGAACCACAACATTCAATAATATAACATGCTACACAATATTCAAAATCACAATTGAAAACATATGTATTAAACACAACATTCATCGATTACCACGGCAATTCAAAACCACCACCACATTTTGAAACTTCATAAAATCTGTTATTGGAGGGAATAAACCTCCCGGCCGATGCCATACACCACAACGATGATAAACATGTATAACTTTAAGTAAACTTCAAATACTCAAGTCCAAATTGATCATTGTTTAAAAAATTATCCCCCAAAAGTCAATTTATTCAATCTCAAGGCTGCAATATCAAGGAATCCACATTCTAGTGATTCAATAATCATCATAGCATGCTTCAATCATTATAAAATGTATAGTCATTCAAGAACTAAGCATGCATATCAAGTGATTGACAAAATTTCTCAATGAAACCTCAAACTAAACTTCAAATTTGAATTAGATCATACATATAATAAAAAAAAACTCATAAACATAAACAATCCTAAACATAAACTAAAAAGTATGCATGTATAATTTAACAAATTCTCCAAAAATCCCCAAACTCAAAAAATGAAGAACCCTAGTTGAGAATTTGAAGAATTCATACCTTGTTGTTGGATTTGTGTTGATGAAATAATGTTATTTTGATGGGGGTTTTATTTAAAACATAAATTATTTGAGAGTTGAAATAAGACTTATAATTTTCGTAAAGGGAAAGAGTATTATCCGAGTTGGAGGGAACAAATGAGTTTCTAAATAAAAAAATTTATTTTTTTGGGTTTATACTCGTCTGTGTCTTGTTAGAGACCCCATTATTGATCGATAGTCGGGTTGCTAATAGGTGGCTTGAAAAGGCACAGAGTAACGGTCTCACTAGGGATCGATACTTGGGTCACTAGAGCTTGCCTTTAAAACTAGCCATAGTAGCGGTTCAACTAGCGACCGATACCTGAGTCGCTAATGGGTCAAAAACCATAAATTCTTAATTCTTTTTATAGAAGTCTACCTATTTACTTACAATATTGGGTTGCCTCCAAACTAGCTCTTTCTTTTTCATCCTTTAGCAAGACGTTATCTTACGCTAAGAGATCAATTTTTCAAACAATGATGTCGTCACTATCTCGTTCTTTTTTTTTTTTTCAGTTTCCACCTCCATTTCTTCGTATTTCTTGATACAATCAATAATTTTAACATTATTAGAACAAGAACTAAGAATGTTGTGTAAAATTGATTCATTGGTGTAATCAAGATGTTTTCAACATTGATATAGAAATCATCTATCCTTTTACATTCTTCGATCGATGCTTGTTATCACATAATTTCATAGAATTAAATATTTTAAAACTTTACACTCATCATTGATACACAATTTGAATTCTCCCTTTTCAACATTGATAATGGCTCAGATCATTGCTTAAAACATCGCCACAAAATCAGTGACACAGTTTTGTCCTCTTCCATATCTAACACATTCGGAATCTATGGGGAAGTAAAATTTGTTGACTTTCACTAACACGTCCTTGACCATACCCTTTGGGTGCATCAAGGTTCTATCCACCATTCGAAGCGTAATATTTGTTGGCTTGATGCTTTCAATCTCTAGTTTTTTGAAGATTGATAATGGCTTAAGGTTTACGCTTGCACCGAGATTACAAAGGGCGGTTGTCAATAAAATTTCCCTGATAGTGCACGAGATCTTAAAACTCCTGGGGTCCTTGCATTTAAGAGGCAATTTCTTTTGGAACCGCACTACATTTCTTGTAAGGTTCACGGTTTTGTAATCTTCATCTTTCTTTTTGCTTATCACCTCCTTCAAGAACCTCTTGTAGTTCAGTATATGCATCAAAGCATCAACAAACGGTATGTTTATATAGATTTTTTTTGAAATTCTAAGAAGTTAGAAATTTGCTCATACATTTTTTTCTCTTTTTAGTTCTTTGTGGAAAACGTAATGAATTAGAAGAATTAAGGAGAGAAGAATAAGATTTTGGATTCTAAGCCCCTTTTTTGATTTTTAATCCGATCTCATCTTCCTCGGCATATTTTTCCACCTCTTTTGCAAGTTCATGTTCAATGTTCAACATCTCTGGTCCTTCATAATACGTCCCACTTCTCAAATGAATTGCATTCACTTATTCTTTGGGGTTTACTTCCGTGTTTCTTGAAAATTACCCCTTCTTGAGTTGGTTCCTAATAATGGTAGCCAACTATGAAATTTAGATCTCAAGTGATTTCATGTGGGTACCAACTGACACATTCATCTGAGCTAGGTTCGCTTCCGTTCGATTGATCCTTGATTCACCCTTTTCGAACAAAGACTTTGTTTCTCCCATAAGTGCGGTGAACATGCCTTCCATGCTTAAATTCTTGTTCTCATTTTCTAAAGAGGAACCTTTAAAAATGCACTCCAACCACCACCAGTCAATGGGTTTTAAAGGTTCCTCTTTAGAAAATGTGCGCATGCACCACATGTAATTCAACCAATCTAGATTCCAGTCAAAATATATCAAGTGTTTAGATGAAAACTATTTTATCAATTATATTATCACCAAATTAAACCTAATGTTCCCCGATAACGGCGCCAAAACTTGACCGCTCCATATTTTACTAGGGATTAGTTTGAGTTATAAAAGCCTTTTCATTTATATAATTTATCTAATTGCAAGTATACAATATAGATTTAGTACAAAAGGAGCAAGTTCGACTCCCACAAGGACCATATAATGGTTCAATATTGATAAGTAATATAATCTAGATAATATAGTTTTATCTAAACGATAGAAAGTGATTTGGATTATGTCATTACAAATGACAAATATAAACTAATAAAAATTATATCATCAATTAAGTAATTATCCAAAAGCAAAGCATAATTTTTAAAATTGAGAAATCAAAATGTTAAGAAATATTCCAGGGTTTGGAACATTAATGATTTCCTAATGTACATCCTTTAAAATCTATCAATTATATTATTATTCAATTCACTTATAAGTCAATCACAATTATAGCTTCATACTTCTTTTGAAGTGATTAAACTGTTGATTCTAAGTATGAAACAACGTACTTGTTTGAAATCATACTTAGAGCTCGAAAAGGTTTTAAAGATCTTTACGACTTCACTACTAATCTCAAACCTCTCGATCTTATTGATTATAGTGATTCGTGTTCGGAAGTCTATTGATAAATATCATCTCTCGAATTATGATTAATTTATCAAACTATTAGCTAGACATATTCATAAATATATACAGATAATTCATCAAACATCTAACATTCATAATAAAAACAAAGTGATAGATAACTGTATGGTCGGTCTTGATATTTGATTCAAATTATTTCTCCTTACCAAGCACTCTAGCCTCAAACTCACAAATTCTGTACTAAACTGTGGTGGATGATGTTCTATGATAAGAAGTGATACAAAGCTTGATGTTTCTAGACAACTTTTAGACTCCATTTTATAGTTCAAAATCAAATCCTAGCCTTAACTACGATTCTGAGCCGTTTTGTAATGTCTTTGACCTGTTAGTGACTCCACTATCGACCACCAGCGGGCTCGATAGTGGTCTTCTGGGCTCCGTTGGTCCAGTGGGCTTGCTCCAGTTTTAACCTAATGATTTCTTTTCTTCCTTAACTCTAGTCTAATCCTCTATTATTCTCATCCTTAAGCCCATATAAACTCCAAATTTCTAGAAAAATAGCAAAAATATACCAAACACGTAATAACATTTAAAAATATGAAATGAAACTAAAATACATTATAAACGCACAATCAATCATTGAAATCTAACTAACTAAGTTCAAAAATGTACTTAAAACCGTGTTTATTAGTCCTATAAATATATCATAAATGTATAACATTTAAATCAAATATTAATTAACTAAAATAACATCTGATAATCAACTATCACACACACATATATATATGTCTGAAATATAAAAATCTTCTACGAGTACATGTCCAGTTAAAAAAATAGATATTAAGAAATAATAGTAGATGTCCTGCATGTAAAATGTCCATTATAAAATGAGTCATCATGACATATAATCACGTGGGGATATATATATCAAAAGACGATCATACATAAACTAAACACTAATAATAAGTTAGAAAAATATAATACCTGAAAATCAACTAATAATAAACCAATATTAATTCCCCCCCGAACATAATTATGGCTCTGAAAAAAATAAGAAATGACATCTAAAATTCACAACTTATGTACCATGCAAATTATGTAAGCTAATTACTATAGATAAAAGCTCATGTACAACCCTAAAATATAATATAACTACATTAAAGTAATATATATAAGGTCTTAAGACCCTTAGAAATGAAACTAATATAACTGGACGCGTAATAGTACAATAAAGATGTTTGACCTCGATTCTTGAATTTGGAAGTTTAAAGGGTAAAACTGTAATTTTGGATATTTGTTACATAGGAGGGTGTTATAACAAAGCTATCGTTCAAATTTGAAATCATTTGGAAGTCATTTGACCCATTTTGGCTCAAAAATAAGAAAGTTGTACGGTTCTGAAAAAATTAATAAAGTAATTGGGGTCAAAATATAATTTTCGGAACTTTGAAAAATTTGTGTGGTCAATCTGAAGTTTTGAAAAATCTAATTTGGGGTCAATTCAAAATAAATCAAAACTTAATTTAGGAGGACTAATTTGAAATTTAAGAGGGTCAAATTGAAGTTTTTAAAATATTCAATTGGGTCCAAAACTCTATCTAATTTTCAAAAGTATATCCCTCAAATTTTGATCCATTTCAATTCAGCCCCAAAACTTTAACAAAACTCCTACCAAGGTCGTTTTTCTCCCCTCGTCGGCCCATCCTCTCTCCGGCGACCACTTGACACCAGCCACCATCCTAAACACAAACAAAACATGCGTCCACACACAAACACATCTCGACACACTCACGCCCGGACCAAAACACATAAACAATCCCAAATCTCACCGGAATCAAAAACCGACTTCAAAATCATATTTTTCCTGAAGAGGGCTTTCATTTAATATAAAGTTCATTAAATTTTGATATTTCGATATTCCAATATTCCAAATGGCCAAAATAGGATTGCCGGCATCCGGCGGTTCGAGGCTCCGTCACTACTTATCCAACATCGGTTCTCAAAATTAAATATATAATCGAATACTACACATCGATACGAACAAATCGACATATAAAAAAATAATTTCAGACCTTCCGTTTGCAGGAAATCGGCCGTCGAAGTTCGACGGCGCCGGCCCGAAATGTGACAGCGCACAGGATCTTCGCCGGCATTTTGCCAATGATCCATAGTTTCGATCATCAATCCGGAGGTGGCTTTGTAAACCTTATGAAAAGGGCTATCTAAGATGTAAATTATGTTATGATCCGACGGTCGGATTTTCGTCCCGAGTCCGACGAATTTTTGCAACCAAATGGGTGATTCTGGAGGAAAATGAGATAAATCAAAGAAGTTTTTGTCTTCTGTTTGATCAATTGCTTCAAAGAATAAAGAGCAACAAGGCGGTTCATACTTGGACTTGGGCTCAGTTTATGGGCTCAATATTTGGGTCGGGCTCAATGGTTTGAGCCTAATTAATTGAATAGGTTTAAAGAATTTTGAGCTCGATTTAACACAACGAGTTAAAATAAAAATATACAATATATATTTATTTTCGTTACAAAATAAAATAAATATAAATAAAAATTTTATAATACCCAATATACAATCCAACAAAATATTATTGTAATAAAATACTTCGATTGAAATGAATTAAAATAGAGATATAAAGAATAATCAAATATATTTAAATAAATTATAAGGATAAATAGGTTGGGCTTCACAGCATCCACAAAAAAAATTGGAGAAGGCGAAAATTACAAATGGTGTGAAATGTTATCATCGGAGGACATGGCAATTACATGTGAAATATTAAAAAAAGCGGTCGACCGAAAGGGTTTCATTTTCAATAAATCTTTCGTCTCTCTCTCTCTTTTTTGTTTGGTAAAAACCTCTCAAGAGCAACAAGGGTTATTGTAATCTCCATGGTTTATTTTTGAGAAATCTTCTAGCTTTTTTGAAAAAACTTTCAATAAAAAATAAGGTTGATTTCAATTCTTCTGCTCTTGTCGGATACTCGAGCATAGCGAATTACAGGTTAATATTCTGACCATTGTTTTATGTTTAAACCATAATTTAATGATATTTGGGGATTCATTGGTGGGTTTTCTATAACCTTAGTTTGATTTTGATTTTTTTTGGTTGGCTGCCAATATGTAAAGAGGTTTGTTTTTTCTGATTCAAATTATTGTTTTAGGTTTTTGCTTAATTTTGGATTTCCGGAATATGAGGATTTTAATGTATATTTTATGCGCTTCTTTTCCTGGTGTGATTTTGGGCATCATATATTTACAATACAGAAACATGTATAACCAGATGGTTAATACTTTGATTTTTCGATTGAAGATTTTCATGATTTTATATTTGTGAGCTTTTTATTTTTGTATATTATTTTTGTTCATATGGGTGGTGTATCAGGTCACAATTACATTAGATATTATTGCGGAATTGCTTCGTGAGGGTGAAAGTGTGGCAGCTCGTGTCCTTAATAATTTAGGTGCTGACCTTATAATATTATAACGGAGGCAAGTTTTGTTTAAAAACTTGCCTCGACAAATCGACCCAACATTGAGTTTTTCAGAACTAAAATTTATTTGTGCTAAAACACAGCTTTATGTATTTTGCTACCGTTGGTTTTAAGGTCAAAATAGTGGATAAAGAAGCTTAATAAAAGTGCAAACTAATTAAACATCAAAAGGTCCAATATTATTAAGGGATTGGATCATCCAAATACAAACGGAGTAGAATACAAAGTGTAACAAAGGTGTCTCATTGTTGTTATTAGTATCCAAACAAGTCAGCACCCAATTAATTAAAACTCATCATCACTGGGAAGCATGTTGTGAAGTGACAATCCCCTCCGGCAGCTTCTGAACAGCCGTCCCATCGCTGACGAACCACTTCATGTCATCGTACAATTGATGAGACACCATCCGTTTCATCAACTCGATCCCATGAAACCCGCTCTAGTTGAACCGCCATAAGTAGAGGAAGTAGCAATGCTAATCAATCACCATCACCATTCCCAAGGCTAGAGATACGTGTAAGAGAACAGACTAGAGATCTTTAGTCTAATTACCATACTATCACAACGACGCCAATACAACTCTCCCTCCTTCGCAAATCACCCATATGACTATATAATTTTCACCGGTAAAACCTTTATCCTGCCCAAAACCCTAAACCAAACTGGAGAACTTCATAATCTTACCTCCAATTACACAACAAATAAAGTTGGAAAAATATTTCTTTATACTTTCGATGTAACTTGTGATACTTGAATTAATGTTGGGATACTTTTAACTTGTGATACTTAAGTTAATGTTGGGATACTTTTAATTTCAAATACTGTGATTATGGGTGGGTCGGGTCAGCGGACTGGTTGGAGCGTGGCAAATAAATATAGTAAAAAGCGGTTTCATTGTATGAGACCGGTCTCACTCAAGAATTCGCCTTATCCCAATGGAAAACAAACAATAAGAATAATACACGGTCCATATAAATAAACACAAAATCAACATAAAATTGATTCATCAACTCCGTAGAAAACGCAAGTCCAAAAAGAAAATGAATGCAATATAACCTAAATTCCACCTGGTCAGATAGAATTATTGTCAGCCAAAAAATAGTGCCAACAAAAATGAATCTAAGAAGTAGTAGAATGCACCGAAAATCAACAAGAACAAAAAGAGAACACTAGTTCACATTTTGTAACTCGAGGCGATACATAAAGCTTGTGCACTCGACATAACAATCTTTTTTAGTAGATTGATAATTGTTTATTAACAACTTATAAGAAAAATATAATCCGACAAAGCCACATTTCACAAGACAAAATGATAATCATAGAAATAGGCAAAACAGAAAAATCATAGAAGCTCACATGACGACGACAACAATAATAATAATAAGTGAAGCACATAAGGCATTAATTATTTTTTTAAATGACCAATCACTCACTTAATCATAAAAATATTAATTAAAGAAATAGACTAGTGTTCATTAGAGTTTGGAGAATTCTTTAACGTATTGTTGGAGTTTGAATTGTATAATTGGATTACTTTTGTTTCTATAGTTTTTATTCGAGAAAATTCCATCAAATTCTATCTTTTAAAAAAAATCCTAATTTACATTTGGATAGTTCTTATTCCATTCATACTATTTTTATTGTCCTTTATACGTTATGAGTTAATTTTTATCTCAAAAATACGAGACTCTAGTTAAAAATAATATCACATTATTTTCGGAATATTTAAATTCTATTTACAGTAGGTAATTATTTTTTTCTCATTTATTTATATACATATAATTAGAGCATTTAATATCACGTTATTTTCGGAGACTCAATAGAAACAACTGCGGAAGTTCGAGCAGAAAAAGAGAATGCAAGAGCCCGCTGTCCTTTTCGCTAACCCTCAAGAAAACTCCATTGATGATCGCTCGAGGTCCTCAGGTAAGAGAAAAATGAAATATTGATTATATATATTAAATTTCCTCCTGTTTTCTATGACTCGTCGATTTCAAACCATTAATTCATCAAGGTCATTGTGTTTTTTTTTTTCTTACTTGATATTCAACCTAATATTAGGCTATATTTGTGTGTTAATGGAATTGTTAGCGTTTTTATTTTTCTAGTAGAAAAAAGAAACATGAAAAAAAAGGAATCTTGCTACACATTCTACTAATATTAATTTTGTGTCAGGGCTCTTGCTTTCTTGAAAGATAATTGATTTGAATATGGCATCTACAAGTAATCGCTTATATTTTCAAACATTTATCATTTGCGTCTGTTCTAGTCCAAGGACGGATGATATAAGGTTCAAGGGGATACAGCTGTACCCCCAAATTGAGAATTCTGACATGTAATATAGGTCTAGAAAAAAAGATTTTAATTTGAACCCCTTATATAATTACAAAAATGTCATTAATAAGTTAGTAAAAAAATAATAAAAGACATTAAAGCAAGAGTGACTCTCACTCCCCTCCCAGAATATGTACGGTTTGTATGTTTTGTCAAAAAAAGAAAAGAGTACAAATCAAAAGTCATATGGGCAAAACAAAACAAAGCTTTATTTGTACGGCGGTGCCGCCTCTCTCCCTAAAGCAGGGTTTTTTTTTCATTCTATGTTCTTTCTTTTTTCTTTTAATTAAATTATGAATTTGTTATAGTTTAATGTGTTTTGCTTATGTAATTAAATTATTGGTTAATTAATTTAGTAATGAATTTAATTTGAATATTTAGTTGATAAATTAGGGGGTTGTTTATGTTAAGAGTAACACAACCAATACAAAACCAAAAATAGCAAGGAGAACAGCAATAAGATAGCAGAAACGAGTGGGAAAAAGTGCTTAACTTTTATTCCTCAAAATCAGTTCGGATCGGCCTTAGCCGGACCCTTTTTACAGATACTGGACCTAGAAATATGAGCTTTCTCTCTCTAAAATTCTCTATGTTTCTCTCTCTAAAAAATTGGGGATCCTTCTCTCTCTCTTGGAGAGGCTATTTATAGTTTTCCATCAAAACTTCAATTAAACACCTGGCACTCTCTCATTGGTCATTCCGAAAATATCTATTCTCACATCTACTGCTACAGTACCGACCTCAGGTATTTCCGCCGACTTAAAATCGAACTCAAATGTTTCTCAACTCGGACCTATCTGGATTCACTAATCGAATACCGCTGTTGAGCCGAGCTCGCGATGCTCTGACTTCGGGGTTGGTCTGGCCGATATTGAGCTTCTAGACGATCTTCCTGGCCCAGGCGAGGATGAGAATCGATGAACGCTGGGGG
>BMAC01000670.1:77669-94783 GCA_014905375.1 Phtheirospermum japonicum
CTCGGCAATGGGGGCCGAGCTCGCAACGCTCTGGGCCGGCAACTCGGCGCAGGAATTCGGCAGTCGCGTGCGGCCACCAGGCGGGAGCCCTAAGCTCGGCATGGGGGCCGAGCTCGCGATGCTCTGGGCGGCACTTGGCGCAGGAATTCGGCAGTCGCGTGCGGCACCAGGCGGGAGCCTCAGCTCGGCATGGGGCCCGAGCTCGCGATGCTCTGGGCGGCACTCTGGAGCAGGAATTCGGCAGTCGCGTGCGGCACCAGGCGGGAGCCTCAGCTCGGCATGGGGCCGAGCTCGCGATTCTCTGGGTGGCACTCGGCGCAGGAATTCGGCAGTCGCGTGCGGCAACAGGCGGGAGCCTCAGCTCGGCATTGGGCCGAGCTCGCGATGCTCTGGGCGGCACTCGGCGCAGGAATTCGTTAGATGTTGGGGAGATCGGCACCCGGGACGGAAATCAACTCGGCCTCGCCGGCATTAAGCCGTTCTTTCTGACCCGCAGAGTCCATCCGGCTCGGATCCACTTCCGGGAGATACCGACCATCAACAGGGGGTTTTTCTTTATTTATGTCAAATATTTGATTTAATCTTTTTCTTTTGTATTGTCCCTTTTCAATTACATTTTTGTTTTAGAAGTAATATAAAGATTGTTTTGTATGATTATATTCTTATTGTTTATTACCAATTCTTTTAGAAAATGACGAATGATACGCTTAAGTCAAAGAAATGCAAAGAAACGGGAAAGCAATCCGATATTAGGGATTTATGAAAAAGAAAATGAAATCTCAAGGGACATCTTGCTTTTCACATGGAGATAATGAGGCTTCTCTCAATAATCACAAGTTGGCTTCAATTCCGCCATTCAATTCCCCTCAAACTCAAGAAAACAAAATGGAGTTAAGTGGTTCAAGTGCTAGTAAAGTGCCACTAGAGGAGGAGGAGTTGTTATATGATGTTGAACTTCTTCCCATGATCCCGAACAAGAATGAGAATAATGGATTATCCTTCAAAATAACGAAATGCGGTGAGAAGAGCATATATTATTAATGGACCTTACCAACCAAGAACTCATAAATTTCCCCAAAGAGAACTTAGAGGTATGCGACGATTTAGTGTATGTTGGTTTAAATATGATTGGCTTGAATATAGTATTGAGAAAGATGCGGTTTTTTGTTTTGCTTGTTACTTATTCAAGAATGAAGTTGAAATTAGTGTCGGGGGGGGATGCATTTGTTAAAGAAGGTTTTAGATCATGGAATAAATCGAATAGGTTTGAGAAGCATGTTGGTGGGGTTAAAAGCTCTCATAATCTTGCATATGAGAAATATACGGAATTAAGAGACTAAAAAAACAAAATCTATTATACATGCTTTTGATAAAGGAAGTGATTTGATTCGAAGCGAGTATGAAGCTCGCTTGAAAGCTTCAATTTCTTGTTTGAGATTTCTTTTGAGCTAAGGGTTAGCATGTTGTGGGCACGATGAAAGTGAAGAATCAATCAATAGGGGAAGTTTTCTCGAGCTTTTGAAATGGCTAGCAAACCAAAATGAGGATGTTAAAAAAATTACTTTTGAAAATGCTCCAAGCAATAGTCAAATGACATCTCCCATAATTCAAAAGGTTATCATCAATTGTTTTGCTAAAGAAACAACTAGGCGCATTATAGAAGAGCTTGGTGATGACTACTTTGGTATATTATCCGATGAGTCAAGTGACGTATCTCAAAAGGAGCAATTAGCTCTTTGTTTGCGTTATGTTGATGGTAAGAATGAAAGGTGATGGAGCGATTTATTGGACTTGCACATGTTGATGATACCACAGCATTGTCTCCTAAAAGTGCAATTATATCTTTGCTTGTGAAACATTCATTGAGTCCATCTAAGACTCGAGGGCAAGGGTATGATGGTGCTAGCAACATGAAAGGTGAAATAAATGGCCATAAAACTTTGATTATGAAGGATACTCCATGTGCCTACCATGTTCATTGTTTCGCTCACCAACTCCAATTAACACTTGTTGTCATTGCTAAAAATAACAATAATCGTGGTTGACTTTTTGAGACACTTTTAAACATGTTGAGTGTGGTTAGAGTCTCATGTAAGTGAAGAGAAATGATTCGAGAAATGCAAGCCGGACAAGTTGTTGAAGCCTTGAAAATGGGAGAACTTAAGAGTGGATCGGGTTTGAATCAAGAACTTGGTTTGAAGAGACCCGGTGATACTCGTTAGGGATCTCATTATAAGACTCTATTAAATATTATCGACTTGTTTCCTACAATAATTAATGTGCTTGAGATGATTGGGAAGAACGCTTCAAGTTCGGAATATAGAATCAAAGCTCAATCCATTTTATACTCACTCGAGTCATTTGATTTCATTTTTATGGCCCACTTGATGTTGACAATTTTTGGGTATACTAATGATTTGTGTCTTTCTTTGGAATGAAGAGATCAAGATATTGTTAATGCTATGTATCTTGTTTCTCTAACCAAGAGATTGTTGCAAAAAACAAGAGATAGTGGGTGGGAAACTCTCTTGAATAAGGTCACTTCATTTTGCACTAAATATGACATTGTTTTTCCCGATATGAATGCTCCTTACATTCCACGAGGAAGATCAAGAAGATTTGTTAATCAAGCAACAAACCTTGACTATTTTTGAGTTTAAATTATGATAGTGGTGATTGATTTACAACTTGAAGAACTCAATAACCGGTTTGATGAGGTCAATACGAAGTTGCTAATATGCATGGCTTGCTTAAATCCTAGAGATGATTTTTCTTCTTTTGACATGAAAAAAGTACTTCAACTTGCCAAACTTTATCCTTCTGAATTTTCAAGTGTTGGTTTGATGGCTCTTGAATGTCAACTTGATATATTCATTGAAGATATGCGAAAAGATGTCAAGTTTCGAGATTTGAACGATCTTGGTTCCCTTTCAATGATGATTGTCGAAACAAAGAAGCATGTGACTTATCCGACTATTTATTTAATTATCAAGTTGATGTTGATTCTCCCCATCGCTACCGCAAGTGTGGAAAGAGTTTTTTCGGGAGTGACTTATGTCAAAAATAGGTTACGAAATAGTATGGGTGATCAATTATTAAATGATTGTTTGGTCACTTTTGTTGAGGAGGATATGCTTTTACAAATTCCTGATGATGATGTCATAGACCGCTTTCAAAAAATGAAAACTCGGCGAACTCAATTGTAATTGTAATTTTATTTGAATATTATTCATGTGTTCCTTTTTTATGGTGTTGTATAATTTTAAATAATAAATAATATCTTATTAATTATCTTTCGTACCCCCAAATTTAAAATATCCGTGGAAAATCCAATAAGGTTTTACAGTTAAGAAATAAAAGAAATCTTTATTATGTTAATCTTGATTGTCAAATCCCGTATGAAATGATGATTAAATCGCATGATCAATAATTTTGGGAGCTTTTGCGATACAGGATTTGTTGCCTTGCGTTGTAGCTATTTTACTTGTTGTACATTAAATATTCCAAGAAGTCATTTACAAACT
Source organism: Phtheirospermum japonicum (assembly GCA_014905375.1). Lineage (NCBI taxonomy): Eukaryota > Viridiplantae > Streptophyta > Magnoliopsida > Lamiales > Orobanchaceae > Phtheirospermum > Phtheirospermum japonicum. The sequence goes on from BMAC01000670.1 coordinate 81,194, forward strand.
TTTAGAATTTTAGATATTTGTGCTTGACACTTCTCTAAAACCCACTATATATGTTCTATGAATATAAAATTAACAAGTATTTTTTAGTACCAAGAAATAGGAAATATCAAAAAATATTTTTTTAGTATGTTTATTATGGTGTTATTTACTATTTATCATCTAGATATCTATATTATTTATTTTATTTTATGTTTATTTATATTATTTAGTTTATATTATATTATTTGGACTAAATGTTTATTATGCTCTATTTTTTGTTTACTTCGTGTTAATATTGCGTTTACCACATGATGATCAAATTGTTTATTGTTAGTTTATCGTTAGTTTATCTACTATTTACTCCAGGTTGTATATCGTAGATTTATCTGCTACTTATTGAGGTTGTTTATCATAGTTTTATTCAGTGTTTATTCAACCTTCACCTTCTTTGTTTGATATCTAAAGTTATAAATATAAATCAACAACAAATCAAATAATAAAAAATTATGGTATAAGATAGACATATGAAAATTAATTAAATATAAATAAATATCAAACCCAAGAATAAAATAAAAATTACGTTAATAATAAAAAAAACAAAAACATGTGTAAAGAAAAGAAAAACGTGTGTAAAGAATTGATACGTTAATTATCAATTCTTGATAAGGAATATAAGTAAGATATTATAGGAGAATAATTAGAAATGGTATCTAAGAACAATTATGTTTAATTATAGATGGATGAGATATTTTAGGAAAGATAATTAAGGATAATATCTAAAGTTATAAATATAAATCAACAGCAAATCAAATAATAAAAAAATTATGGTATAAGATAGATATATGAGAATTAATTAACTATAAATAAACATCAAACCCAAGAATAAAAACGTGTGTAAAGAATAGATATTATCCTTAATTATCTTTCCTATAATATCTCATTCATCTATAATTAAACATAATTATTCTTAGATACCATTCCTAATTATTCTCCTATAATATCTTACTCATATTCCTTAAGTTATAAATATAAATCAACAACAAATTAAATAATAAGAAAATATGGTATCTAAGAATAATTATGTTTAATTGTAGATGGATGGGATATTATAGGAAACATAACTAAGGATAATATATAAAAATAATTAAATTTGATTAATATATCATAATATACTACAAAAATTAATCACGTAAAAATGAGATTTCTTATATAGTAGTTAGGCATTTATGATATAATTTAACTATGGTAACAAAATTGGAATCAAGACACTCAAATCCTATATCCAAGTCATTTTCACTTTTTATTTTCTCTACATACTAATGAGCTTCTAACTTTTCATATTTGTTCTGGGCCCATCAAGTACTTGCAAGTCATTGTTAACGAGCATTCACATTTGGCTCGTCGATAATTACATTTTCTTTTTTTCTTTATTTATATCTATGGTAATTAATAACTGGCGCACAGTGCCCAAGCTGAAAGCCTCAATGGCCTCATGCTAAGACCGGGTATGAGATCTTCCGACAACAAGCCAGGGTACTCATCTTTACTTGTAGTCGTTGCCCACTTTATGTTTACCATGTTCATGTTCGTACAACAAAGTAGCAAGCCATTTCCTATGTATTTCTATGCAAAATCCTTCTCTCGAAGGGTCCACGTCGAAATGAGACACTAGTGCAGAAAATATGTTCTAGAACAGTCAATCTAGAACGCCTCAGAAAAAGACGATCTGGGATATAAGCCGGTGGCATTTTCGTAATAAAAGCGTCATATACCAGAACACCTTTTTTAAAGGCGTTCTGGTATATCAATATACCAGAACGTCTTTAAAAAAGGCGTTCTGGTATATCGATATACCAGATCGTCTTTAAAAAGGCGTTCTGGTAAATCCTATATCTATAACGTCTTTATAAAAGGGCGATCTGGTATATTCGATATACCAGATCGTCCTTTCTTATGGAACGTTGTGGTATATTTGATATACCAGATCGCCCTTTTTTAAATATCTAGAACATCTTAAAAAGGCGATCTGGTATATAGTATTATTTATTGACACTTTTCTTACCTTTTTTGGAACCCTAAAATAAAAATCGTGCAGAATCTCCTCTCCTCTCCTCTCCGCTCCTCTCCTCTCCCCCTGCACCTCCGATTCAACCACCGCCATTTCCAAACCACCGACAGCCATCATCTTGTAATCGCCGCCATCGATGGTCATGACCCACCCGAGACCGCCGAGATCTAGCCTCCAGAGGATCTGTCCGCCACCGCTAGCTCAGATTGGCAACCACCCGACTCAAATAACCCAGATCCTCCCTACATGCGGTTCCTCCAGAACCCCGCCTCTTCCCTCGCGCAGTGGAACGGCGTCTCGTCGATTGGTGGCCCTCCGCACAACAAGTTCGGTCAACGGCCGCCACCGCCCTTCTCGCCGATGCAGCCGACGGAGTCTCCGATCTCATTCTATTTGCGGTCCCTCTAGAACCCCTCCGGCTCTTCATCTACTCCTCCACAGCCACCGATGCAGCAGCCTCTCGCATCTTCTGCTCCTATCCCGGCGATGCCTCTGTCACCCCTTCCATTTTGGTGCATCCCATCGCCGAGGTCACCATACGGAATGATGGCTCGCGGCTTTCCTTTTTGGCCAATGGCTCAATTAGGGTTTCCGCAGCAGCTACCACCATTGTCACCAACGACACCCCCTGTTCCAAGCCCAAGGTAGAAGGGCATTTGAGGGATTTCACAAAAAAATCATCAAGAAGGTGAGTTCGTGTTAGGGTTTTACACGATCTCAGTTTTTGGGGATACACCTTTTCTTGTCATTTTCTGCAATTTCCATCTCGTTTTTGAAGTTTGGGTCGATCTAGTCTTGCTTTAGCCTCCGATGAATATTTCAAGTGACTCCAGATCGTTTAGGCCAGCAATTCATGTTTCTCGTGTTTCGATGGTTTATTTTACTGTATTATGTCATCAAAGCAATAAAATAATCAATCCAGTTGTAAACCATTTATTTTATTTATTGCATTCTATTGGCATTACTTTTTTTTCTAGACGTTTGTCATTAGATCTTTTTATGTGCTTTATTCTTCTCATACCATATTTTTCTCGGCCAAGTCAAACGCATTTTTAGAGCCAGAGCTTAGTATGGGACGCACTTTACTCTGTTTTCAATTGAATACTTGTTATGGACTTGAGAAACTCTTTGTTCTTAGTTTTGATTTTGTGTGCATCTGTTTAACTGATTGAGTTAGTATCGAGCAGGTGTAAAATAGGGAGTTTGGTTGCAATATTGAGGCATCCGGATGAATTGTATCCGATGGTGTAGCTGAAATTGGCGGTTAGAAGTGCGATGAAGCAGATCCCTGCAGAGCCACAGTGAAGATTTTGTTACTCAATGCTTCATAAGGTCTCTAGAAGTTTCGCTTTTATTATTCAACGGCTCGATATTAATCTTCGTAATGCTGTGAGTTTTTCTTTTTCCCTCAGTTTTTTAGTTGACCATTTTTTGCTTTTGGGGATGGACATTTTAGATTTTCTATTTTGGAAAGATCGACTAATTTGTTGCATTACATTATCATACCCTTTTTTATTATGGTGTCTGAAGAATGATCTTTGCACTTTTCCTTGAATTTCGCAGATATGCATTTTCTATTTGATCCTTCGAGCACTTGACACTGTTGGTAAGCTCTACTAATCATTGACTCTGTTTGTAAAAATCTTATATCTTTGCTCTTTTTATAGAGGATGACACAAGCATAGCAGCAGAGGTCAAAGTGCCTATCCTGACGGTTTTTTTATCATCACAAATATAACCGTACATGGCATTTTGCATGTGAGTTTTCAATTTCTGCCTTTAAGTCTAATGGACGGGTTCCATCACGTTTCCACTGCTTTTCTGGAGCTTGGGAGCGGGTATATTTTAATTATCAATTATCGGTCAAATTTTTACCGAACCAACTCCTTTGCCTTTATAGCAAGTGAGTGTGTGTATTTATTTCTTATCTTGATTTTATATGATAGTGTGTGTATCTCAGATAAAGCTAAGCATTGCTGGAAAAAGCATTATTAAAATTCATGAGGAATGATCAGATTATGTAATGTGAAGAACTTATTGTTGCGACTTAATTTTCCTTATGTTTCTATTAGCTAAGACATGTTTKTGTAGTTTAAATTTCATATTTGAAGTATTTAAACCCATATTTTAATAAATTAATTATTTCCTAGCGCATTAGATTATCTTTACACTTGGCACCGAATTGTTACTAGTTTTCATCTCTTCATATAGACCCTTCATCCGTCAATGATGTTTGTCTATTCTCTTAATATCCACTTTTCCCGATAGCAAGTTCTTCTAGTTGCAACACTCGTTTCCTAAAATCTACTTATTATAATGTACCAGATGCTAGTTCTACTTTCTCTCGCATATCCCAAAACAACACCAGACACTCCAATTCCAAGACCTACTTTCTCTAGCATATCTCCATATCAAATCCTCACCCTTCGCCACCACAACCACGAACCTCTGCCTCCTCGATAATTTTTCTCATTTTTTGTGTACTGCTGGAAATTATCTGCTCGCAGATTCAGTTTGACCCTATGTACCATTGGTGGATGACTACCTTGAATTGCAACCTTCACATGTTCATTCTAATATCAAGGATCATATAAAAGAATGTGTTGAAGATTGCAGTGGAAGTGCACAAGAGGAGTTGAGAGAAAAAGCCTCAGATCATGATGGCGGACTTAAGGCTGTCAAAATTGAATCTGTTGACGTCCTTATTGCTGCTGAGAAGTGCACATCTTCTGAAAATGACTCTGGTTCATGTCTGGGGTAAGTATACTTATATCTCTRTYTATAWKTATACTACTACTAAAAGTTTGAACAGATCGATAGGTTCTTTTTAATACTTTTAGTTTGACATAACAATCCTTTCGACATAGTTAGTGTTGAATTTTGYGTCATTCATGTCAACTATTTATAGGACCAAAGATAACAATCTGCTATTTAGTTTCAATCTCATTTAAAGTTTTAAACTAAAKAGATGCTCTTTTCCAAATACTAGGAAAAGCAAGAAAAATAGGGAACAAGAAAATGAAGCGCGACTAAAAGATGCATCCTAGTGCCATTCATTTTATTAAGGCTTCGTCACTTGTCACCAATTTTTGAAAAAATGTTGAATATCTGTGCTCAGTTGTTCAGATACTACATCTCCTCTTCTCATCACCATGTTATATTTTGAGTGAATAAAATGAAGATTTATTTTTTACTGCTAGAAGTTGTAGTAGTGATAGATGTAGTGTCTAGAATTTATGTTGGACGAAAACAAGTGAAAGTAACTTTAAATAAGTTAAAGAGCATTTTTCAGTAGGCATGATGGATTGTTCCACCTCTATTTTGTTGTTTCCTTTACCTAGAGGGATTCAGTGTTGAAGAGATTACATCTTAAGTTTCTTGATTGGATATTAGATGAAATTTAGTTTTATAAATTTTAATGGTGAGAGCCTATTAAGTTTTTTCTACGAGTGATCATAAGGTTTTGTTTGAGGCCCCCTCTTCCTATGTAGCAATGTTTACACTATACAGCTTCTGGCAATCTCAATCAAAGGATTATCCCACATCCTTTAGTTTTGAAGGCCAACTAATTTGTCTGTCAACTAGAGGGCCCTTAAAACCTACCGTGTTATTTTCAATATAGGAAAGCTCTTTGTAATAGTATGATGCAGTGTGAGATTAGTTACCTAAACAGTTTTCATAACAGCTTGATTTGTACTGCACTGCACTGCGTTAGAGGACATATCTTCTTCTATCATACTTCTGAAAATTTGTATAGCTTTTCTCATGTTTCTAGTTTTCTACATGTTCAGTTCATCATTTGCCTACGGATAGTTTGTTAAACCAGCTATGAGCTTTTATAGATTCAATTTATGAATGCATTTACTTGGTAACCTGATGGCTGTGAAACCTATGGTATTTCCCAGTAGTAAACCACATAGTGCTGATTGCTTTTGCAGAGCAAATTTGAGTTCCAGATGAGGCTGCAAGAATTCATTGAGTTGGTAAGAGCTGAAAATAATATGCAAGCTATAATGTATGCTCGAAAGTATCTATCACCTTGGGGTGCTACCCATTTAAAAGAATTACAGCGTGCTATGGCAACCTTTGCTTTCAAGAGTAACACTGAATGTGCAATATACAAGGTGAAAACCCTTTCATGCCTTCGACTTGAGATTTTTATGATTCCATGAATTGTTTGTTGGTAGTTCTTTTGATTCTTAATGTCTTATGCTTGCTAATGACATCTCTTCTTTATATCGAAGATATTGAGTTTGCCAAGCCTCATGACCCATGTTCTTGGGCTGCCAGTGGGTTGTTTCTAATTGTCTAAATTTTTTTCTGTGATATAGTGATAGTATTATGGTGAACCTTTTTTTCTCTACCTTTTATGTTTAGAGTAATAAGCACTGTGTGTTTAATTCCAGAGCCTTTCTCCACTCAAGAGTGAATGTTAATTTTCTACCTTGTTGACCTGGTGAACTCTAGGGCACTATCATGTGTATGAGTCTAAGGCAGTGTTCAGATACTATGAGCCATTATATGTGGGGTGTTTTATCTGCCATCACAAATATCTTGATATATGACATTAAGTTATGAGTATGATATACAGTTATGCATGATCTGACAAATATTTTAACATCTAATGATTTTTACCAGCTGATGTGTCCCTGGTGGAAAAGATAGTTAATATTTTATATAATTTCTGAGTTTTTCTTGATAACAATTGTCTCCCTTTTATGCAATAAATTACCGGAATCTTAAGTATAAATTACTTCCAGCTTAGTTTCTGTGAATATTATAGTTATTGAGGTAGCTTTGGATCAAATCTTAAATAATATGCACTGAAACTCACATTTCCAGATAGAATTTACTGCGGTCTTCATCCCTCATTGGATTAGATACTTTATTGACTGGTCAAAATGATGCGTTGAAACTCATGATTGTCTTCCAGGTGTTTGAGGAAAAGCAGTATTAAAAGTTTGAACAGATTTTTTTATAGTTAAACACTTCATTTATTTATGAAAATCTTCTTAACTATGTTATACTCCCCCGTCTGTCCATCTCACTGGACTAAGATATGCTTGTTTTTCTTTTTTGTCTGTCCCAGATTTTAGGCCTATTTTCGTCTGTTATCTCACTAGACTAAGATTTGCTTTGCTTTGTGATTTCTCTTCTCAGTTACTAAGGCTGTTAATTTTATTAGTTTTCTAATTATAGCAGTATGCTTGTAGAGGATTTCAACAGAAAGAAACAACAGATGAATAATATTGCCTTATCTCAAGTTCAAATTTATTTGATTTGAGTTTGGTGTGTAATGCTTTCATTTATTTATTATTTTCCTGTTCTAATACGTTGATTCTTGATTTTGTTAGTTTGGTTGAGTTGCTAACTATTTGTGGCAATGGCATTTTTGTAATATATATATTTTTTGTTTTACTTTGCAGATTCACAGAGATGCCGTTCAAGAGGAGTTTAGAATCTCCTTCAGCTTGGAAGTCCCCTTGGTTTCTTAGAGGTTATTGCTTGATCACAATATAGGTTGTGCAATATATTTTGGAGTGTAAGAAACAAACTATTTGTGGATAACTTGAATGGTAGCAAAATAGGTACTCATCGTCTTTTGGTGATTTCTATTTTAACATTTGTTGATCGTGTATTTGGCGACTTGTATTGTTTGTATTGACATCTTTTGGTGATTGTGTATTATTGTGATTAATTGATGATTTTTGGATTATATAAATAACAGGTATTTTGTGAAAAAAATTGTGATTTAAATAGGTATTTAAATTGTGATTTATGAGGTATGAACAGATCTAAAAAAAATCTAGAATTCCAAAGCTATCAAATCTAGAACGTCTTTCTTAAAGGAGTTCTAGAAAATGTATATTCTAGAACGTCTTTTTTGAAAAGATGTTCTGGAAAATATATATTCTAGAACGTCTCTATCGTAAAGACGTTCTAGAAAGTTATTTTCTAGAATGTCTTTCTCAAAGGCCTTCTAGAAAATGTACATTCTAGAACGTCTTTTTCAGAAAGGTGTTCTGGAAAATATATATTCTAGAACGTCTTTGAGAAAGACGTTCTAGAAAATCTATATACTAGAACGTCTTTTTCATAAAGACGTTCTAGAAAGTTTATTTTCTAGAACATCTTTCTAAAAGGCGTTCTAGAAAATGTATATTCTAGAACGTCCTTTTCGAAAGGACGTTCTGGAAAATGTATATTCTAGAACGTCTCATTCGTAAAGGCGTTCTAGAAAACTTATATTCTAGAACGTCCTTTTTTTAACCGTTCTAGAATCTTATTTCCAGAACAGATTTAACCTGAAAAACTTTTTCTAGAACGGGTAAATTGATTTTCTAGAACGTTTTAAATAACCGTTCTAGAATATCGGATATTCTAGAACGCCTCAGAAAGCTGATATGGAAAACCTGATATTCTAGAATAACTGAAACTGGGCGTTCTAGAAAACTGTTTCTGCACTAGTGAGATTATCGGCATGAGAAGCCATTAACATGACTATCCTTGTACATGCAATACATGTGTGTTAATTATATCACCCCAGTACTATTAATGAGATTGGTAATGAAAGACAAAAAATAAATAAGTAGACTAATATTCAAGGAAATATTACTTTGTGTGTAGTTTAGGTAAGTCAAACAAGACAACATGAAACTGGTCGTTGGTGGTCTTCCCAGAATATACACCTCCCAATATCTTTTCTAATTTCATAAAATCGAACTGTCAGACAAGAGAATTGGAATAAGTTTTTGCATGTAGTACTAAAAAATCAACCAAAAGACAACCAAAATAGTTTTATAGTATTTGTATATTAAGGTCTCAAAGAAAGAAATAAGAAAATAACATTAGATAAAATAAATACTAGAAATATATCATAAAGATATAACATCTGAAAATTAACTAATCATAAACAAATATAATATCTAAAATCAACTAATATAATAACAAAAAATATCATCAAATCTACCACCTTACACATAAAGCCTTCTCGTGTTTTTTTTTTTTTCTCAAGTATTAAAAACTCTTTGCCATATTTTAACATTTGAATAATATTATGTTGCACTGCCACCTTGCATGAATACTAAAATATCCTTAACGTTCTAGAAATATTTCTCTTACTAACACCTTGTTTGTAGTATTTAAAATCAATCAAAAGACATTTATCAAAACTGCAAATATTTCTTTTTAATATTTGAATGTCAAAACTCACAATAAGAAAAAAAGACCATAGATAACTAAATCCTAGAAATATGTCATAAATGTATAACATTTGACACTCAACTAAGCTTAAAAAATATAAAATGTAAGAATATTTTCTTGTAGTAATTAGAATCAACAAAAAAAACTCCATCAAAACTATAAATCTTATCACAAAGGTAAAAACAATGAACCAAAAAATAACCAGTACATTTTTAATATTTCAATGTCAAAACTCTCATAAGAATAAAAAAAAAAGACCATAGGATAATCAAGAATGAAAGTTGGGGGCTCGAAAACGATCAAATACCGTCCTAGTCTTAATCATAAACGATGCCGACCAGGGATCGGCGGATGTTGCTTTTAGGATATATGTCCACACTCCATGTTGGAATAGTTACAATAATTCGAGCACAAATAGGGAATTTGTAATAATCACTAAAATTGGAAAATAAAACAAAGAAAAATAATAAGTCGAGTCGAGAAGTTCTCTTTTCGCAAAACGATTTTGCCCCGTTAGTGCCCTTCGGTTTTTGTTAAATCGTTCCCAAAGATAAAACGACTTCGTCCCTGATATTACAGAACCGTAAAAATTAGGGCTCCGGCGAACTGAAAGAAAATGAACTGAACTACGTAAAACTAAAGTGCAGAAATAGAAATATGTATGCTGGGAGTTCTCTGTTTTTCTCATGTGATTTCTTCCGTATGAAAAGTGAAGTTGGGAATGCAGGAGCCTCACCCTTTTATAGGGGATCAATCAGGGAAGGTTACAGCATGAATTAGTGTCATTAAGAAAAACGTCTGGCACCTGACAGCATGAACCTGGACAGGTTCAGCGTGTAAATTCAAACGCAGCCAGGTGATTGGTCAAAGTAACGTCCATGCAAGAATAAATAGCATGACGTTTGACCTGAACGGTCAGGAGTTACAAAATAATTTAGGGGTCAAAACCACATGTGGCTAAAAGGTTAACCAGGGTTGAACCCGAACCAGGACCCCAGACGGACCATCTCAATCGGACCAGCCAATTCGGACCAATTGCCCAAGACCTAAGACCCAAGTCCCAAGTCCCGGGCCCAGGCCCAGGACCGAGGTCCGGGATCGGGATAGGGACCAGCCTCGGGCTCGGATCCGCCATCGGCTTTGCCGAAGGCGGACTGGCGAACCCAAGTTCAAGAGCCCGCGTGAGCTTCGTTTACACAAAGTCCACAATACCCGCTGGCCCACTTGATGTCCACTCATTAAAATTTAAACACTTTTAAACTCCATTCCACATTGAATATTATTCAATGTGGGATAAAGTTTAATACACTTAAGCAACCGTTCAACTTCAAAGCATTATTTATCACTCACCAATAATTGGATTTGAGAAATTCAAAATGCTATGATCATCTACACAACATGTAGAATAAGCCTATACAATTCATTAACATGAATTATCGTTGTATCAATTAATTAGAATAAATCCAATTTACAATAATCCCCCACATGAGTGAGAAACTCCAAAAACGAAAAGTATGAATGCAAATACATAGCTCAGTCCTTAAGAGACAATAGAGAATAGGGATAGGTGGCTTGTGGCCTTGAACCCTCCTTAGTTAATACTATCGAGCATACCGGCGGATTAGTGAAAATTGGTCTTGAACTATTCCCCTTTGTGTATACTAGACAATAGTACCAACCCACTAAGGTCTCAGAATTCTTCCGTTCTCACGTTTGTATCCGTTTCTGGCCATGGACAACTTCTTTGGATTCATAAGCTTTAGTAGAAGCGGCCCTCACTTCTCGCTTACATAGGTGATTCTTTAAATCAGCATTCTATCATACTCAAGTAAAAGACCTGCACAAGAATCATTAAAAATCAGAGATTTAACCTCACCACGTGACAGATTATAAACTCTACTTTTGTCGTTAAGGAATAGGGTCGTAGAGTTTAACTGACCTAGACTTTTGTAGTTTAGTTTTCCCATTGAACCAAGTTTGTGGGATCTCCACTCATCATGGTTGGGTTTCCTCTAAAATCATCTTTAAGATGTGGATTTCACTCTCATTCCTTCTAGTAACTTGTACATCTAATCTAGAGCTATGTTCTTGGTGAATGGATCCGCTAGATTATCTATCGACCTTACGTATTCAACTGAGATATTTCCACTCGATAACAGATGTCTTACGGTGTTATGTCTTAGACGAATATGTCGAGACTTACCGTTATACAAACCACTTCTTTCCCTTCCAATAGCAGCTTGAATATCGCAGTGAAGCATAACCGGAGGCACGGGTTTCTCCCAACATGGAATATTTTCTAAAAAGTTACGAAGCCATTCTGCTCCTTCACCTGCTTTGTCCAAAGCGTTAAACTCAGATTCCATGGTGGATCGGGCTATACATGTCTGTTTAGTGGATCTCCAAGAAACAGCTCCTCCCCCTATTACAAACACATATCCACTTGTAGACAAAGAGTCCTTTGTGTCGGATATCCAATTTGCATCACAGTGTCCTTCAAGTACCCTGGGGTGTCTACCATAGTGTAGCCCAAAGTTCAGAGTATACTTTAAGTATCTCAAAACTCTCACAAGCGCTTTCCAGTGTTCTCTACTCGGATTGCTTGTATATCAACTCGGTTTGTTTACCGAGCAAGCTAGATCAGGTCTTGTACAATTAGAGATGTACATCAAACATCCAATGATCCTAGCATAGTCCTTCTGAGAAACAGGGTCACCTCTGTTCTTACTTAGGTGAATGTCGAGTTCCATAGGTGTCTTTGCTGGAAGACTATCGTGTGCATTGAATTTCTTGATCACTTTCTCAATGTAATGAGATTGTGATAAGACAATTCCATCTGGAGTTCTTATGATTCTTATGCCAAGAATAGTGTCAGCAACTCCCAGATCCTTCATGTCAAAATTTCTTTTTAGCATGAGTTTCGTCTCGTTAATCACTTGTAGGTTGCTACTCATGATTAATATATCATCTACATAAAGACATACTATAACAAATCTATCATTAGTATTCTTAATGTATACATATTTTTCGCACTCGTTTATCTTGAACCCATTTGACATCATCACTTCGTCAAATTTCAAGTGCCATTGTAAAGGTGCTTGTTTCAAGCCATACAAAGACTTAACAAGTTTGCACACCTTTCTTTCTTGTCCAGGTTTTAAAAAAACTTCAGGTTGTTCCATATAAATTTCCTCTTCTAAATTGCCATTTAGAAAAGTTGTTTTCACATCCATTTGGTGAATCTCAAGATTGTGCAAATCACCAATCGCTAGAAGCACCCGGATAGAGGTAATTCTCGTCACAGGAGAGTATGTGTCAAAGAAATCATAACCCTCCTTCTGGATAAATCCTTTTACAACCAAACGAGTTTTATACTTATCGATTGATCCATCAGCTCTGAACTTTCGATTCAGAATCCATTTACTACCTAAAGGTTTAAAACCTTCAGGTAAGTCAGTCAGAATCCATGTATGGTTCTGCATGATCGAATCGATCTCGCTTTGTACAGCTTCCTTCCAAAATGAACTATCAGTTCGTGAGAAAGCTTCTTTCAGTGAATTTGGTTCTTCATCCAAGAGAAAAACCACATAGTCAGGACCGAAATCCTTAGCAACTTTAGCTCGAGTGCTCCGTCTAGGAGTTAGAGCTTCAAGTTTTGAACTGGGTCATTTGCGAGACTTAGGTTCAACCCCCACAAGTTCGTGACTTGTAGTTCCTTCAATATTGCCAGTGTTTGAACTGGTAGCAGCTTTATCCTTACAAGGATAGATGTCTTCAAAGAATATTGCATTCCTTGACTCAATGGTGGTTCCGACATTCATGTCCGGAACATCTGACCTATGAATTATAAATCGATAGGCGCTACTATTCAGTGCATAACCAATAAAAATACAATCAACCGTTTTGGGTCCGATTGTCACCTGCTTTGGTAGAGGCACTTCTACCTTCGAGGTGTCGTGCTCCTTTCTACCGATTTAAACGGGTAACCTTGTCATTTTTGCTTCTACACAAATTTCACACTTACTTTTATTAACAAATTCATTTAACTTAAGTAAATTGAGATTTGACAAACGTTTTATTGCATTTAGATTAACGTGGCCTAATCTACAATGCCATAAACTAGAGCACTCAGTCAAGTAAGAGGAATCAGAAGCAATTTTATTAATGATAGGTTTTGGGCGTATAGCCATTACACTGAGTTTGAACAGTCCATCTGTAAGGTAACCCTTTCCCAGAGGTGTTCCAAACTTTAAAAAACAAACTTATTAGCCTCAAATACAAGTTTAAAACCACGACTAACTAGTATTGAACCAGAGACTAAATTCTTCTGGATGTCCGGA
>BMAC01000670.1:94808-124644 GCA_014905375.1 Phtheirospermum japonicum
TCTTGAAAGCTTCAATAGCCTCATCTTTACCTCTCAAAAGATAAAGGTAACAGTACCTTGTGCAATCGTCAATAAAAGTAATAAAATACTTTTTACCACCTCTAGTTTGCACAAACTTTAAGTCACATTCATCTGTGTGAATTAATTCTAAAGGTGTCGTGCTCCTTTCTACCGATTTAAATGGTAATTTAGTCATTTTTGCTTCTACACAAATTTCACACTTACTTTTATTAACAAATTCATTTACCTTAAGTAAATTGAGGTTTGACAAATGTTTTATTGCATTTAGATTAACGTGGCCTAATCTAAAATGCCATAAACTAGAGCACTCAGTCAAGTAAGAGGAATCAGAAGCAATTTTATTAATGACTTGTTTTGGGCGTATAGCCATTACACTTAGTTTGAACAAACCATCTGTAAGGTAACCCTTACCTAGAGGTGTCCCAAACTTAGACAATACAGACTTATTAGCCTCAAATACAAGTCTAAAGCCACGACTAACTAGTATTGAACCAGAGACTAAGTTCTTCTTGATGTCCGGAACGTGCAGCACCTCATTCAGAGTGATCTCCTTGCCGGAAGTCATTGTGAGAACAACCATACCAGTACCAGCAACTTTCGAAGAAGCTTGATTTCCCATGTTCAACTTCCTTCCCTCACAAGGAAGGTATTTGGAGAACAAGCTCCGATCAGCACACGCATGGGCGGTTGCAGCAGTGTCGATGAACCATTGACCACGGTTCTCGATCATGTTAGCTTCTTCAGTGATAACCGCAACGAGGTCATCACTAGTCAGCTCCCTCTCGACTAGTTGGGCACTCGGCTTGGCCTTCTTCTACTTAGGCCTGCGACAGTTCTTAGACATGTGTCCAGGATAACCGTAATTGTAACAATTACCTTCGAACTTCTTAGAAGAGGGAGCTTTAGGCTTAGAGTTGCCAGGACGCGGCCTCTTCTTCGAGTTGTCTCCTTGTTCAAGTAGGTTCACCCGAGGTTCATCCGAACTTTTCGAATTCTTGTACTGAACTCGAACTTTGGACTCAGTTCGCACCTTCCGGATAACATCTTCAAGAGACATCACCTTTCGCTTGTGCTTGAGATACGTCTTGAAGTCTTTCCAGCTTGGAGGAAGCTTATCAATCATGGCAGAAGCCGTGAAAGTATCCGGAAGTATCATCCCCTCGGCGTGGACGTCATTCACCAGCATTTGGAACTTTTGAACTTGTTCCATAACCGGGCGAGAATCAATCATCTTGTAGTCCATGAAGTTCGTGACTACAAATTTCCTAGTTCCAACCTCATCGGAACTGTATTTCTTTTCAAGTGCCTCCCAGATTTTCTTGGAGGTCTTTACATCCGAGTACACGTTACTCAGGCTATCTTCTAGGCTACTTAAGAGAAAGCCTTTACACAGATAGTCCCCATTGTGCCAATTATTATAGGCAGTGTGAACATGGAAACTAGTCTCGTCCTTGTCCGGAGTAGGTGGTTCATCTTCCTTCACGAAGTTAGCGAAACCAAGCATCGTGAGGTAGAATAACATCTTCTGTTGCCATCTCTTGAAGCCTTCTCCATTGAATTTTGGAGGCTTCTCCGCCGCCGCGGTCATGATCCATGAGGAGTGCACCGGCGCGTTCATCGTTGGTACAAAAGTCCCCATCGAACCCGTTGAATAGGTATTCAAAACAGTTGAATCTGTTTGGGGAGCAGTTACAAACAAACTTGGAACCGAAGTTCCCGTCATCCCAATGGGATGGGTCACAGCCGGAGCTTACATAGTTTGGACCGAAGTCCCTATCCCAAAAGGAATCGTTCCAGCAGCCGAAGCTGTGGATGAGTTCGACTGGGTCATGCGCTTCATCAGCGTCTCGAGTAAGAAGTTGAGGGTTCCTGGGTTGAGAATGAGCTCAGCTTGAGTAGTGTTCATGTTTGGCGAAAACACGCCAATTATTGAAGTAATCGTGATTGCAGGGGCAGTGGTCGTCGCCGAAGTAGTGGAGGTGATGGCCGGAATAGTGTCGCTTGTCGGCGTGCTGGAGGTTGACATCTTCCCAATAGTGATTACAAATTACAGAAAATTAAAAATAAAAAAATCGTTTTGCGATTGTTGGAATAGTTATAATAATTCGAGCACAAACAGGGAATTTGTAATAATCACTAAAACTGGAAAATAAAACAAAGAAGAATAATAAGTCGAGCTGAGAAGTTCTCTTTCCTCAAAACGATTTTGCCCCGGTAGTGCCCTTCGGTTTTTGGCAAATCGTTCCCAAAGATAAAACGACTTCGTCCCTGATATTACAACACCGTAAAAATCAGGGCTCCGGCGAACTGAAAGAAAATGAACTGAGCTACGTAAAACTAAAGTGCAGAAATAGAAATATGTATGCTGGGAGTTTTCTGTTTTTCTCAGGTGATTTCTTGCGTATGAAAAGTGAAGTTGGGAATGCAGGAGCCTCACCCTTTTATAGGGGATCAATCAGGGAAGGTTACAGCCTGAATTAATGTCATTAAGACATTCAAAAGTGTCTGGCACCTGAAAGCATGAACCTGGACAGGTTCAGCGTGTAAATTCAAACGCAGCCAGGTGATTGGTCAAAGTAACGTCCATGCAAGAATAAATCGGACCAGCCAATTCGGACCAATTGCCCAAGTCTCAAGTCCCAGGCCCAGGACCCAGGACCGAGGTCCGGGCTCGGGCTCGGATCCGCTCAGCTCCGCCATCGGCTTCGCCGAAGGCGGACTGGCGAACCCAAGTCCAAGAGCCCGCGTGAGTTTCGTTTACACAAAGCCCACAATACCCGCTGGCCCACTTGATGTCCACTCATTAAAATTTAAACACTTTTAAACTCCCTTCCACATTGAATATTATTCAATGTGGGATAAACTTTAATACACTTAAGCAACCGTTCAACTTCAAAGCATTATTTCTCACTCACCAATAATTGGGTTTGAGAAATTCAAAATGCTATGATCATCTACACGACATGTAGAATAAGCCTATACAATTCATTAACATGAATTATCGATGTACCAATTAATTAGAATAAATCCAATTTACAACACTCCACATGTTGCTTAAAAAAATATAAAATGTAAGAATATTTTCTTGTAGTACTTAGAATCAACAAAAAACTCCATCAAAACTATAAATCTTATCACAAAGGTAAAAATAATGAACCAAAAAATAACCAGTATATTTTTAATATTTCAATGTCAAAACTCTCACAAGAAGAAAAAAAAAAGGCCATAGGTAACTAAATCCTAAAAATACGCCATAGGTGTATAATATTTAAAATCAATTAATCATAAACAAATATAAAAAGTAAAAAAAAAAATTGCTCCTTAGTAATTAAAATCAACCAAAGGACATCCATCAAAACTATAATTCTTATCATGAGGGTAAAAAATCAACCAAAAGTCAACCGATACATTTTTAATATTTGAAAGTCTCATAGGTAGGGGGAGAAAAAAGACCACAAATATATAAGTCCTCGACCGCTCCTTATTTTACTAGGGATTTATTCGAATTATAAAATTTGATCGTTTATATACTCTATCTAGTCGCAAGTATACGGTGTATATGTTGTACAGAAGGAGTAAGGCCGAATCCCACAAGGACCATATAACAGTTCAATATTAATAAGTAATATAATCTTGATAGTGTAATTATATCTAAATGATAGAAAATAATTTGGGTTATGCTGTTACAAATGACAAACATAAAATAATAAAAATTATATTTTTAGCAAAGGAATTATCCAAAAACAAAGCATGATTTGTAAAATGTAGAAATTGAAAAGTTAAGAAATATTTCGGGGTCCGAAATCATTATGATTTCCTAATATTCATCATTTTCAATCTATCAAGTATATTGTGATTCAATTCAGTTATAAGCCCATCACAATTGTAGTTTAATCTTTTTCTCGAAGTGATTAAACTGTTGAGTCTGAGTATGAAATAACGTGTCCATTTGAAATCATACTTAAAACATCAAAAGGTTTTAAATATTTTTATGACTTCACTACTAATCGCAAACCTCTCAATCTTGTTGATTAGTATTTTTTGTTTGTAAATATATTGATATACCTCTTCTTTTGAATTTTTATTTATCAAACTTTTAGTTTTTAAAGATTGTCAATCACTCGCTACTTTTAGAAACACAAAGGTTTTTAAGCACTTATGAACCAATATTATCAAAAACACGAAAATAAACAAAGGGTACTTGCTTCGATGGAATTATCAAAATATCTTTATACCAAGACCCATAATAAAGGAAAATTATCTAGACAATTCATCAGACATCCAGTATTCTTATGGAAAAACAAAGAAAGATATTAAAAGGAAAAATAAGCAGAACATATGTAAAGCGGCTGAACATATTGCTAGGGTTAGGAAATGAGCAGAAAAGTTGAATATTTTTTTCATTGATTTTTCACAACATCACAATATACATATTTATACAAAACATGGAATAATCTAGATTGTCCAACTGTCAACTATCCATTCATATAGATCAGATTGCCAGCTACTGTCCTTTCTAGCCGTTTGCATCTTGATTCTCTATAGCGGGTGCATGGTTGCTAACTCGTGCATGAGATTAGGTGGACTTCTCTTCTAGTTGATGATGTTCATCTGCTGCTGATCCACATTTCCTTTTCCATGCATATGCAGATGGCTATTGTCGTTTATCATGCCCCTCAATTTTATGCACCCTTTTGAAGTTACAAACAACTTATTTCTCATTCTTGCATAAAATTGACCTGACAAAGTCTTAGTGAAAATGTCTGCCCTTTGGTCTATTGCTGGTACATGTCTCACACAGATAACCTTATCATCAACTTTTCTCTGATGAAATGTAGGTCCAATTCTAGATGCTTAGTCCTTGAGTGATGCACAGGATTGGAGGCAAGAGCAATGGCACTTTGATTATCAACCCATACTAAGCTAGGATGGATCGGGTGTAATTTCAGTTCTCTGAAAAGAGAGTGCAGCCACATAACCTCACAAGTTACTAGAGCCAAACTCCTGTGCTCAGCCTCTGTGCTTGATCTACAGACAGTAGGCTGCTTCTTTGATTTCCAGGATATGATATTATTACCTAAAAACACACAAAGGCCTGAAGTTGATCTCCTATCATCCAAATCAGAAAACCAGTCAGCATCTAAGAAGGCTGTAATTCTAAAGTTGTTGCATCTTGACAATTTTAGCCCATAATCTATTGTTCCTGCAATGTATCTCAATATCCTCTTCACAGCCTTCCAATGTAAATCAAGAGGAGACTTCATAAACCGGCTCACCTTGTTGACTGCATAGCAAATATCAGGCCTAATCAAGGTGAGGTACTGAAGTGATCCAACTATCTTCTTGTATCGGTATCCATTCTGAAGAGGTGTTTTACATGTAATTGTTGTATTTTTCTCGTGTTCTTAATTAGGGTTTTATATTATTTTAGTGGTTATTGAGTCGTTTAGCTTTGTTTTCTAGGTTATTTTTTCTTATTTTAGGATTTTTGTGTTCTTCTTTTGATTTTATGTTTAATTGGGTTAAATGGTTTTAATTGATTTAAGTTGGTGAAATTCTTGGGTTTTTATGTTGGAAATTCTCATTTAATAGGTGGTTTAATGATTTTAATTCAAGTTAAGGCATGGAGGCCAAAAATCAAGCCATCTCCTTGCCAAGGGCTTGCCAAAGTGGTGCCAAGAAGGAGCTTCAAAAGGGGAAAGCATTCTGGAATGGTGGCCATCTCCCAGCCATCTCTGCGCCATCAAGTTGCCATCCAGCCTACTCCAGCCATCCTGCAGCCATTTTCGTGCCATCTCAGCGCCATCCAGTCTACTCCAGCCATCCTGCAGCCATCTTCCTGCCATCTCAGCGCCATCCCCTACGCCCAGCAGCCATCTCTTGGCCATTCCAGCGCCCTCCGCGTGCCATCTCCAGCCAGCACCCCCCACCTAGCCCAAAAACGCCCAGGACCCATCAAGGACGCCCAGGACCCGTCACCCACACCCAGGTTCGCCCAGATCGAGCCACCTTGAGCCAAGACCGAGCCACCTTGAGCCAAATCAAGCCAAAATGTCCAAAAAGCCCAATTTGGCTCATTTAATTCCATTTAAACCCAATTAAAACTAGTATAAATAGACTACAACTCTGATTTTTTAAAAAACACCTCCTCCCAACCCAAGCTTGGGTTTAGGATAATTTTCTCTCTCTAGATTTAATTTTCAAGCTTTGCCTTAGGTTTGTAAGCTCGAGAAGGATTCAAGTACTCCCTTGGATCTTTAATTCCTTGCAATTTCAATCAAGCTTTTGGATTCTCTCTTTAATTCTAGTAAGCTCTCTTTTAATTTCATGCTTTGTTCTTCATTTGTTTTATGATTTTTGCCTTAGGTAGTAGAATTTATGCTTGATCTTGTGAATCATCCATGAAATCTAGTTGAGTGATACAATTAGATCATAGATTGAGGCCTAGATCGTTTAATTTCACGTTATTTTAGATCGACTCTTGGATCGTCTTGATTTTGAGTTTTTCACATGCTTTATTTTGAATTTTATTTTTATGCCTTGTTTCATGCTTAAATTCTAGATCTACTCTTTGTTGCTTGTTATTTTCCTTAAAGTTTTGAACTTTCTTGTTAATTTATATTGCTCTTTATATCCATGCTTTCAATTTTTGGTAATTTTCATTATTTAGGATTTTATGCATAGTTGTACCTTGTGCATGCATGCTTGTACTTGGTGAAACAATGCTTGTTTTTGCTTATTTCCTTCATTGCTTTGAATTTTCTATTTGAGGCATACGACGAGGCATCCAACCAACTTGCACTTTCAATTCCTAGGATAGTTAGCTATTTTAATTGCTTTATTTTTATTTTCCTTTTATTTCTTCAAGCTTGAAACACATAGATTCTTTCAATTAAATTGATCTCCAATAATACCAAGCCATGAATCTTTTAATTTCTAAAACCACGAAAAACTATCTAACAAAATGGCGCCATTGCGACTCGGCTTGGTTAAGGTCTTCGATTTAGTTGAAGTTTCATTATGTTTTTAGCTTGCTTTGTTATTTGATGTTTTGTTAAGTATGTTAGGTAATTATAGCTTTGGTGGATATATTCCCGACATGGGAGGGCATGGTGAAAACCATGTCGGGATTGGATTGATGTATAATGTCCTTGGCAACGTGGGAGGGCATGGTGTAAACCACGTTGCCAGTGGTGGTTTTGATTTTGGGCAACCCGGCATGGGAGGGCAACAAGAGCGATGAACCGAGCATCAAATGACATCGACATAGCTTGCAATTGGAGGAAGTTGATATTAAGTATTGTTGCGAGGTTGTTGAGCCCCTTGTTCTACATGATAAGTCCGTTGTGCCTCTATGGGACCCTGATTTGTGTGTAGATGATTCTCGGTGTGTCGTTGAGGGAAACGATGACTTTTTAGAGGGGGAGATGGGGGTTGTTGATGATAGGATTGGAGAGTTTGAAGATTTTCTTGGGGTGGAGATTGTTGATGAGGGGTTGGGAGTCGATTCCATCGAGGAGTTTGAAGATTTTCTTGGGGTAGAGATTTTTGATGAAAAGATGGGAAAACTTGATGATTATCTTGAGGAGGAAGAGGAGATCAAGTCGATTACCATTTTGGAAAACTCGAATCGAAGTGAAGAGGAGTGGCCGGTTGAAGTTCTTAAGAGTGCGATTGGATGGAAGCCCGGAGTGGTTGAGAGAGTTATCCCTTTGAATTTAATTCTCGATGAATTGGTGAGATCCGGGAATTGGAGGTTGTTATTAGGGGGCTTGATGTTCGTGATGTACAAAAGCGAGTGGGTAAAGCCCATTGACTTGGTGCCCAAGACGAGCGGCTTGTTAGTTCTTGAAGATGAAGAAGGAGGGTTGTTGGCCACGAGGGCTATAATGGGTTGGAGGACGTTGATCGATTTTAAGAAGTTGAAAGTGGCTACCAAGAGAGATCATTTCCCTCCCCAATTTTTCAATAAAAGATTAAACAAGCTAGCCGACCAATATTCCTTTTGCTTCCTTGATGAGTCATCGAGTCACTTTAAAATCACCATTCCACCCGAGGACCTAGCCGAGACGAGTCTCATTTGCCCATTTGGAACGGTTTCTTTTTGGTGGATATTATATGAGCTATGCAATGCGCCAAGGACGTTCCAAAGAGTGTATCCTCCCGACAAGGAGGAGATTGTGTTGGTGGACCCTCCCATGATCTTTCCACCTTGACCAAAAGGGAGTACGTCGAGCTAATGACGTAAAACAAGCGCTTCTTAGGAGGCAACCCAAGTTCTTCTCGTTTATTTTCTTTCTTTCTTCTTAAAATGAAAATCCAAAAATATTTGAAAAATTGAAAAATAAAAAAAAATATTTTGTTGAGACTCATGTACATATTTCCTTGTGTTTTAATTTCGTGTGATTTTCTTTTCTAGGTTTGATTTTTCGACTTCAACCTTGGGCGATTGGATAAGTGAGTAGCGTTCATGAAGCCGGGAGATACTAGCCATGCTCAATTTTTACTTGGATTGCTTGATTCTCAAGTGGACCCCACCGAGCTCGACCCAAACTCGCTCGAATAAGGAAGTTTCTATTCCCCCTCCTTTTACTTGGTATTCATTAAAATGCGGGTAATGCATGGTTCAAGTGTGGGGTGGATAGGTGGTTAGGGTCCCGGGTTTTTGTCAAGCATGATTTATCTTTTTAACTCGAGCCTTGGCAAAGTGATGCATTCTTGGCGAAGTGACGCTTACTATTTGCGCTATTATATGGTTGAGTCGGTTTTTGTGTCGTTTGTGTCTTAATTACATTGTTGAACAACTCCACATGCTTGGAAGTTTGAATAGTTTACTTGTCGGGTTTTTACATGTTTATGGCCTCTTGTGTGAGTGGGTTGAAATTTTGTGCTTCGTCCAAAACCGCCTATATACATATATAATCAACATTTTCTCGTGAAAAGATTGCAAAGCTCTAAATTACTCTTTTTATTTTGCTCCCAAATTCGGTGCAAACTAGTGAGTAGCCTTGTGTGATTTATCGGTTTGCTTGCATTTTCACGGAAATTGCATTGAGGAGGTTTGATTTTGCTCGTACATGATTGATTTTGAAAATGACTTTGAGGCACATATATCACCCTTATTCCGGCCATATCCATATATATAAGCTACTAAAAAAATCCAAATGAGCCCCCGAGAGCCTTTATCCCGTTTCTTATTAGCCGAGCTCGGTTTTAGCTCTTGTATCTTCGTAATTTGTGAAGTGGGAGGGTTTATGGTTAATTGACGAGGGATGTGTGGGAAATATTTTGTGGGTTTGTGGGTTTTGAGTTGCTTATACAAAAAAAAGAGAAAAAGAAAAAAAGAAGATAAAAAAAAATAATACTCCAACACAAATCATGAAAAGTGATAAAGCGTGCGTTAAAGTGAAAAGCCTAATTCAAAAAGGCTAAGTTTAGAAAAAATAAGCAAATTCAAAAAGCTTTTAAGTGTTGAAAAATAAAGTCCGAAACGTGGGTGAGAATACGAAAGGGTTTTGAATGAGAGTTTGGTGAATTGGGAAAGGTGAAGCGATTTTAAGCTTCGGGTTTTAGAAGCTAGGATTTTGTGTGTTATTGATCACGTTTGATCGTGTGTTAGCCACTATATCCAAATATTATGTACCTTACCAAAGAGCCAACATTACAACCCGTAACAAAGACCTCTTTCGATTCTTACTTGGTTATGTACTATGAGCAATTTTGAGCGTTCGATTTGTGAAATCTTGATGAGGTGCATTCATTGTCCGACTTGAGCGTATACACGTCCTATATATTAAACACTTGAGTGAATTGAGCAAACACCCTCAAAATTCTATTTGAGAGGAAGTCATCGATTTGGCTTGCATTTGGGAAAGATTAATACAAGCAACGTTTGACGAAAACGAGTTTATGTTGATACTATCATCATATTAATAAGGATAAGCACAAGGGTTTTCTTTTTGCATAAGGTTCATTGCATGTACATTCTCGATTATTTTCATTGTTCAAGGACGAACAAACCGATAAGTGTGGGGTAATTGTTTTACATGTAATTGTTGTGTTTTTCTCGTGTTCTTAATTAGGTTTTTATATTATTTTAGTGGTTCTTGAGTCGTTTAGCTTTGTTTTCTAGGTTATTTTTTCTTATTTTAGGGTTTTTGTGTTCTTCTTTTGATTTTATGTTTAATTGGGTTAAATGGTTTTCATTGATTTAAGTTGGTGAAATTCTTGGGTTTTTATGTTGAAAATTCTCATTTAATAGGTGGTTTAATGATTTTAATTCAAGCTAAGGCATGGAGGCCAAAAATCAAGCCATCTCCTTGCCAAGGGCTTTCCAAAGTGGTGCCAAGAAGGAGCTTCAAAAGGGGAAAGTATTCTGGAATGGTGGCCATCTCCCAGCCATCTCTGCGCCATCAAGTTGCCATCCAGCCTACTCCAGCCATCTTCCTGCCATCTCAGCGCCATCCCCTGTGCCCAGCAGCCATCTCTTGGCCATTCCAGCGCCGTCCGCGCGCCATCTCCAGCTAGCACCCCCCACCTAGCCCAAAAACTCCCAGCACCCTTCAAGGACGCCCAGGACCCGTCACCCACACCCAGGCTCGCCCAGACCGAGCCACCTTGAGCCAAATCAAGCCAAAATGTACAAAAAGCCCAATTTGGCTCATTTAATTCCATTTAAACCCAATTAAAACTAGTATAAATAGACTGCAACTCTCACTTTGTAAAAAAACACCTCCTCCCAACCCAAGCTTGGGTTTGGGATAATTTTCTCTCTTTAGATTTAATTTTCAAGCTTTGCCTTAGGTTTGTAAGATCAAGAAGGATTCAAGTACTCCATTAGATCTTTAATTCCTTGCAATTTCAATCAAGCTTTTGGATTCTCTCTTTAATTCTAGTAAGCTTTCTTTTAATTTCATGCTTTGTTCTTCATTTTTTATGCTTTTTGCCTTAAGTAGTAGAATTTGTGCTTGGTCTTGTGAATCATCCATGAAATCTAGTTGAGTGACACAATTAGATCATAGATTGAGGCCTAGATCGTTTAATTTCACGTTATTCTACATGTTTCATGCATTTTCCTAATTTTTTTGCTTTTAGCCTTAGCACCTTGAATTCATGATGAAACATATGAATTGACTATGGAATCTGGATGAGTGACACATCTAGATCATAGATTGGCTTTTGGATCGTCTTGATTTTGAGTTTTTCACATGCTTTATTTTGAATTTTATTTTTATGCCTTGTTTCATGCTTAAATCCTAGATCTACTCTTTGTTGCTTGTTATTTTCCTTAAAGTTTTGAACTTTCTTGTTAATTTCTATTGCTCATTACATCCATGCTTTCAATTTTTGGTAATTTGCATTATTTAGGATTTTATGCATAGTTGTACCTTGTTTTTGCTTATTTCTTTGATTTGCTTGCATTTTCAATTAAGGCATACGACTGAGGCATCCTACCAACATGCAATTTCATTTCCTAGTTTAGTTTAGTTAGTGTACTTGCTTTATTTTCATTCTCCTCTTATTCTCCCAAGCTTGAAACACCTTGAATCCTTCAATTGAATCGATCTCCAATAATACCAAGCCAAGAACGCGATGATTTATTCATCACCACTAAAACTCTTCTAACAAGAGTTTGCCTACAATACTTTGATAGGGATGGATGAGAAACCATTGGAGTGGAATAGCCTTTTGCCCCCTTCATTCCAGCCCTATGGAGTATATCAGTAGCATGTTTTCTTTGGCTAAGGAATAAGCCATCTGTAGTTTGTGAAACTTGAGTTCCAAGGAAAAAGTTGAGGGGACCAAGATCTTTGATGGAAAAGTAGGTTTTGAGTTGATGAACCAGCTGATCAATAACCTTGTTGTGACTTCCTGTGATGATTATATCATCAACATAAGCCATAACCAAGAGACAGGAAGTGGAGGAGTGTTTGATGTATAGGGATGTATCAGTCTGGGAAACAAGAAAGCCTAGCTCAATTAGATATTCACCAAATCTACTGGACCAGGCCCTGGATGCTTGCTTGAGGCCATATAAAGACTTGTGCAGTTTGCAAGCTAATGGAGGATTGGAGAGTTGTTCAAAACCAATAGGTTGTTCCATGTAGAGTTCATTGTTAATATTGCCATTAAGGAAAGTATTGTCTTCATCAATCTGCTTGAAGGTCCAGCCAGAAGTCAGTGCAAGAGATAGAATGACTCTAATGGTTCGTGGATTAATAACAGAACTGAAAGTCTCAGTGTAATCCCACCCTGGATCCTGATTATATCCTTTAGAAACAAGCCTGGTTTTGTGTCAGATAATAGCACCATTAGGATCCCTTTTTAGCTTAAAAATTCACTTACAGCCTATGATTTTCCTTTTATGTGGAATAGGAACCATTCTCCATGTTTTGTTCTTGATTAAGGCCTGAAATTCATCCTGCATGGATGATGTGGAGGTCGTGGGTGATGTGTCTATGACAGGTGACTGATATGATGGTGTATGAGGTGGAGATGTATGTACTGATGTAGGAGATGAATTTGATAGAGTGAGTAAAGGAGCTATAGGCACAGACAGAACAGGAACAAGAGAATTGGCAGGGTTGTTTTTGTGATAGGGAAAGGTAGATTCTTCAAAAATCACATATCTTGTAAATATTATTTTCTTTGAAGGCAGTAAGACTTTGTAAACCTTTTGGTATGGAGTATAAACTAGAAATACTGCAGGGAGGCTCCTTGGTTAAAGTTTGTGATCATTGTAAGTCCTGAGTAGGGGGTAACAAAGATAACCAAAAGTTCTCAAGAGGTGATAATTAGGCTTGTGCCCAGCCAAAACTTCTAAAGGAGTCTTATAGTGCAAAACTTTACTATGCAATCTGTTAATGAGAAACACTGCACTACTAAAAGCCTCATCCCAATATAGAAGTGGAATTTTGGATTGAGAAATATGGGAGAGACAAACCTCTACTATCTGCCTATGCATTCTTTTAGCTAAGCCATTCTGTTGTGGTGTGTATGGGCAAGATACACTATGTTGGATCCCATCCTGAGCAAGTATAGGTCTTAAAACAAGAAATTCACCCCCACCACCACCACCATCAGTTTGTAAGGTCTTGATTTTGCAACTAAACTGATTCTCAATAAGTGCTTTAAAGTACAAAAAGGCTGACTTAGTGTCTGATTTCTATTTTAAAAGGTAAAACCAAGAAAATCTTGTAAAATGATCAATAAAGCTCATATAATATTTAAAGCCAGAGTGAGAGATAATGATAGGCGAGAAATTGTGCTTTAATTAATGGTTTAATCTCTATGTTTTTATGTGCTTAATATTCTCATATATGTTTATTTCTCGCGTATTTACTATTACGAATGGAGGAAGCACCAATTGTATATTTCTTCATTATTTTGCAGTATTTGGTGCTATAATAAGTGAATGAGGTTTTACGAGAAAGTTGAGAGACAAGGATTGACGAATCGACGAGAGAAAAATCAAGAATCAGGATGTTGCGTCGATGACGCATCGATGCCGAGGATGGTTCGCGTCAGTCGACGCGATGTGCGGTGTGACGCCGAAGGCTAGCTCGCGTCAGTCGATGCCATGTCAACGCAATGTCGACGCTCATGCTCTGAAGCGTCGATTGGAAGGGCGTCAGTCGACGCAAGGTCGACGCTCATGTTCTGAAGCATCGCTGGGAAGGGCGTCAGTCGACGCCCATGCAGGACGACGCAGGCGAGTGATGCGCGTCGATGCCGAGGGCCGGTTCGCGTCAGTCGACGCTCCATCGACGCCGACTCGGCAGAATTATTTTAGGAAGAATCTTGGGCGGCAAGAAATAGGATTTCTATATAAACTCGACCCAAACTCGTCAAAAACAGACTTTGACATAATCCTAGGATTCCAAGGCTTGAAGAGGGGACCCCAAATCACCCAATAAACAAGAGCTTGAAGATCCAAGACCAACAATCCAAGATCTAAGCTTTCTTATCTCTTCCATATCTTAGAACAATGTTTTATTTCTTTATTTTCCTGTTATTCTATGAACTCCATGAGTGAGTAGATTGTTTTATCTAGTTCTAGGGATGTGGAAACCCTTGTGAAACTATGTTTAATTGATTTATGCAATATTATCTTTCATTCTTCTTATGCGATTGTTTGTGTTATCTTGTTTACATATCATGTTTGCTAAATTCATGACATGATTGCTTGATTCTTAATTTGGATTGGCCACCTAGATTAGGGATTTAGTTATCAATTGTTAGAAAGAGAACTGCTTCCCGTCTAATTGTCGTAGTTTCGATTTCTATGAAGCAACTAATGGTCTTGTATCATTAGGGGTAACACAACATAGGTTGAATAAACTGAGCTTATGCGTTTATTGCCTAGATTAACCTATTTGCCTAGATATTAATGTTGTTATTGGGTTGAATCTAGAGAGCTTATTCTAGGTTATTCAATAATTAGAGTTAATTAAAGAGCTTATTTTAATTAAATACACACTAAGGGTAAATTCGAGTAGCAGAGCTTATTATTTTATATTGCAATTTGTTAAATGAATTGAACGAGGGTGGAAACTGAACTAAGACTGGAAAGTTATTTTATTATTTTCTTATTTGTTTCCTTTATGTGTTTTTAATTTTTTTCTTTAATTATTTAGTTTTCTTAGATTAGTTATTATCCTTTACCCCCGTTTTCTTAGTTTATTTAAATACGAATTATCACAAGTTAATCTACACTCCTCGTGGGATCGACCCTTGCTTGCCGCTGCTACTAGTTAGTAGAGGAAAGTCGAGGACTTTATAAATATTATTTTTGACGCTTCAATGACGAGCGGTCAAATTTTGGCGCCGTTGCCGGGGAGTGACGCGTTTAAATTGTGATTTGACGTATTTTAATATTTTAGTATTTTAATTTTAGTTTTTGTTTTTCTTTATTTCCATTAATTTATTTTTTTAGATCTTGTGACTAAGGTAGAAGGTAGAGAATGCACGTTAAAAGATCTAGCAAATTCGGATCTTCCGCATCAACAACTATGCATCACGTTTCCAACCTTTGAGGATGCTAATTTCGAATTGAGATCCAGATTAATCTATCATTTGTCGGCGTTCCATGGATTGGATGGCGAAGACCCATACAAGCATTTGAAGGAATTTCATGTCATATGCACGAGCATGAAGCCCGCCGGAGTAACTGACGAACAAATTAAATTACGAGCGTTTCCATTTTCCTTGAAGGGTCTAGCCAAGGATTGGCTTTATTAATTACCTCCTGGATCCATCACTACGTGGATGGAGTTAGAGAGGGCATTTTTGCAGAGATATTTTCCCGCTTTACGAGTGGCGAGCTTGCGTAAGGATATTTGTGCAGCGAGGCAATTACCCGGGGAGATATTGCATGAGCATTGGGAGCGTTTCAAGAGACTCGTCGCTAGTTGCCCTCAGCATCAAATGGGCGAGGAGTTATTAATACAATAATTTTATGAAGGTCTCTGTCTCATTGATAGAAACATGATCGATGCGGCAAGCGGAGGCTCACTCATGGATAGGACACCGACGGTGGCAAGGGAGTTGATCTTGAACATGGCGGCTAATTCTCAGCAATTCGGCTACCGTGATAATTCATTGAGGTCGGTAAATGAGGTAGACACTGGTTCGTTGCAAGCTCAGTTAAATGAGTTGAAGTCCATTATCGTTAAGAGGGCTACGGTTCGACCATACAGATTGTGCCATACATTCGATCATGTCACCGATGATTGCCCAATGCTACGAGCCAAATTAGGAGCCTATGGAGTGACACCTAGAAGATGGCAAGAGGGGAACGACGATCCTTACAAGCCAAGGTGGGAGGACCCTCCAAATTTTCAAAGGAGACAAATTTTTTCGAGATAATATGATGACCATCCCCAACCACAAGACTCGTCCCCAGTCCTTATAGAGATGATGGAGGCCATGATGACGAACACCAAGAAGCTCGAAGCTCAATTGAGTCAAATGGCGGATCATATAAGCCAACTGGATAAATGATTATCTTCTCAAACTGAGGAACGCATGGAGAATGTGAATGCCATCTTGTTGCACGATGTGGGGAAAATCGATGATGCGGAGGACCCGACATTTGAATTGGAGGACGAATACGAGATGGAGGAAGAAGAAATGAGGCGGACACGTGTTGATCATGATCTGCCTGCGTTTACAAATAATGTTCCTTATTCTATCGTTTCTCCTAGCAAGGTCAATGCCAAACCAAAGCCAGTGCCACCATGGACCGTGTGTCAAGTGATGAAGGATGAAGAAGAGACTTGCGTGCGAGATGATGATCTTCCGTATGTTGTGTAACGCCCAAGTTTTTCTCTCTCCTTCGATTAAGCCCAATTTTTTTTTGAAAAATATTATTTTATTTTTCATTTTATAGTTTATTGTTTCAATTTTACTAAGCCTATTATTCAAATTCAATTACATTTTATTTTATTTTATTTTATTACCAAAGCCCAAATTTAATAACAATAAATTATTTTACAAAAGTCTAATCCAAGCCCAAGTTTAAACAATTATCTTTATTGTATTATTTTATCAAAGCCCAAACCAAGCCCCTTTACTTGGCCCAAGCGCACCACTACTCTAACTTTTTAAAACAAAAATGAGTTCTTTTATTCAATTGTTTTGTCTTGATTTATATACCAAAACCTTATCCCAACATCCACATTCCAGTCTTTCACAGCCACAAGMAACATAATTCTATCTGAACATGTTTTCTCTCCTTTTGTTTTTTAAAAACTTATTATTCTTCCTCTGGAACTCAACCTTAATTCCCAAACAACAACATACAAGTAAACTATTTTTAAAATCTTGTTTCTTCTTAAGTATCATCCAAAACCACACCAGCCACCGGAAATCGTTGACACCATCACCACCACATTATATCTTTCCCCACCCCAGGCCAGTGAACCCGCAAGACAAAAAAGCTGCAGCCCGATCGTGGCCCGAAACACCAAACCAACCGAAACAAAACCGAACCCACGTCAAACCAAGCCGGCAAACCCGAAGCCATCCCTGCCGTCGACAACCACTCTCGGTCGCTCCTCCACAACCACCTTTCGTCGAGCCGCCACCACAGCCACGATAACCCCACGCAGTCGCCGTGGACTTCGCAGAAGGAGCAGGGCCGCCGCTGCCACGGGTCGCCATCACGCCGCCGTCGTCGATTGCTGCTCTGCTAACCGCCGCCGCTGTCTTGTCTGTTCATCGGGCCGCGGCCGCAGAGAATGGAAGGAGGGAAGAAAGGGAAAAGGGAAGATTGCCAGGCCGGAGAGATAGAGGGAGAGGGAGAGACGCCTGAAAATCGCCGATCCAATTCGCCGAGTCCTCTCCGCCGCTGTATCCCCGTGTCTCCCGCCGGCCGTCGAGTCCTGTCAGGCGTACCCCATTGCRGATTGTTGATGTCAATCGCGGTGGAGGTTGGAGCCCCCTTCGTCGCTCTTGTAGATAGAGACCGAACGCCGCTACCGCCTTGTCTGTTCATCGAGGCTGTAATTCAACGCCGTCGATTCGCCGAGTTTCCAGTCGCCGAGTATCCGCCGTCGAAGAGGAGAAGGATTGCGTTCTCTATTTCGGTCGTGTTCTGGCTTTAGGGAAAGAAGAAAATGGAGAAAGGGGGACTGAATGGCTGAGATTTTGGTTTTATACCTAGCAACTATCCAAAAATCACCAATTGACCCCCAAGACCTTCATCCTTGTGCAATTGAACCCAAATGTCTTCAGATTGTTCAATTGAACCCCCAAACTTGGCCATCCCTTCAATTAAACTCCCAACTTACCAGAAATTTCAATTTAGCCCTCATATTTATCRAATTGACCCAAAAGTTTTCAAATTTYTTCAATTGAGCCTCCAATTTACCCAAAACTTGAATTTTACCCCTCCAATTTCAAGAACCTTACAAAAACATCCATAGCTACCATTTTATTTAAATTCCATAACCGGGCGTTCGAATCAAGGTTATGAATTCATTGTCTTTTCAATTATTCCAAATCAATTAATTTTTAAATCCAAGTTCTAAGTTAAGCTATTATATTCAATGTAGGAAACGAGGGTCCTCAAAACCTAGGATTTTCAAGCACGAGCATCTACATTCYCATCTTTACGAAACTACATTCAAGTGGGTGATTCTAAACTCTTTTCAAAACTATGTTTGTCTATGTTAAATGCAATTATATGAATTATCTATGTCTCAATGCAACATTCCATAGTAGCTTTCGAGCTAAAACAATGAAAGTGTGTTGTAGCCATTCATTTATGATTTATATGATTTCTTCTTAACATTGGCGAACGTGTTCTATGTTTGTCTATGTTAAATGCAATTATATGAATTATCTATGTCTCAATGCAACATTCCATAGTAGCTTTCGAGCTAAAACAATGATAGTGTGTTGTAGCCATTCATTTATGATTTATATGATTTCTTCTTAACATTGGCGAACGTGTCCTATGTTTGACTATGTTAAATGCGATTGTATGAATTATCTATGTCTCAATGCAACATTCCATAGTAGCTTTCGGGCTAAAACAACAGTAGCTTTCGGTAAAACAACAGTAGCTTCGGGCTAAAACAACAGTAGCTTTCGAGCTAAATCTATGGTTGGCCAACATCTATGAACGACTGACAGTGTGTTGTAGCTATTCATTTATGGTTTGTATGATTTGTGTTTAATATTGACAAACAAATCCCCACTGAGCGAGTTGAAAGCTCACACCCATTTCTATCAAGCTTTTCAGGTTGAGGAGTTGGATGTGGTACGAGGCGGTGGATGCGAAGATGTTATTTTCAATGCTATTTTATTTTCTTCTCTATGGATTGGTATCTTTAGTTTTTGTCAAGTTTAAAACAAGATTGAGACTTGTGTTTCTATTTAAAACTTCTTGAATAGTCGAGTACTACTATTTGATGCGATGAGTGAATCTCCTATTTTAAATTAATGTTAAGTTTTATTCACACTTCCGCTCGAATTTATTGTGATTGGGATTTATTGAAAACTCACGCCCTTGTTTTTGGAAGTCTTAATTATGAAAAATCAAGTTTTACACTTTTCGAAAATGGGGCGTGACAGAAGTGGTATCAGAGCCCTTCACGGTTCTGTAGATTCGCTAAATAATTTCGTTTGTCGATTTCAAAAAAAAAAAAAAGATTATTTTCATGTCAAAAGTATGAGAGTTTTATTTATTTATTTATTTATTTTTATAAAAGAGAGAAACTATGACAACGAGCATCCACCTCCGCCATACCGCGCCAACTCCACAAGGTATATGCATAAAAGTTATAAGTTTTAAATTTTCTAAGTCTATTGCATGCTCTCCACAACAAATACAAGGTCATTACTATTGCAAATACTATGCTATACTATGCTATGCAAAGGGATTTCTATAGACATGGTCACTATGACATTTTACAAAATCGTCGATTGGATATTTTCAATAGCAAATTAAAAAGTCATTACTATTACAAATGTTTTCAACGATGAATACAAAAGTTATTACTATTGCAAATTTTATGTTATTGTAAAGTTTTCGAAAAAATTTTAAGTCTATTTCATGTTCTCAATTGCAAATACAAAGGTCATTACTATTGCAAATGTGATGCTATTTTATCTTTTTATAAAATTTTCAAGTCTACTGCATGTTCTCGATATCAAATACAAAAGCCATTGCTATTGTAAATGTAAAAAAATAAAACAATAAAAAATAAAAAATAAAAAAATTAAGTTTTCAACATTCTAGGTCTATTGCATGTTCTCAATGGCAAATACAAAAATTATCACTATTGCAAATGTTATGCTATGCTATGCGAAGAGATTTCTTCTATTGCATGTTTTCAATATCAATTATAAAAGCCATTACTATTGTAAATACTATGCTATGCGAAAGGATTTCTATGGGCACAATCACTATGACATTTTACTATTACAAATGTTATACTATGCTATACTATGCTACGCTATYTGAAGGAATTTCTATAGACAGGATCTCCATGACATTTCACAAACCACACGTTTCTATGCATGATCCATTCCACGAAAACTATTTTGTTTAGTCAAACTATAGATGCTCGTGTGCGAAGAACTATTCTGAATTTCGAGGACGAAATTTTTTTTTAAGGAGGTAGGATTGTAACGCCCAAGTTTTTCTCTCTCCTTCGATTAAGCCCTTTTTTTTTTTTTGAAAAATATTATTTTATTTTTCATTTTATAGTTTATTGTTTCAATTTTACTAAGCCTATTATTCAAATTCAATTACATTTTATTTTATTTTATTTTATTTTATTACCAAAGCCCAAATTTAATAACAATAAATTATTTTACAAAAGTCTAATCCAAACCCAAGTTTAAACAATTATCTTTATTGTATTATTTTATCAAAGCCCAAACCAAGCCCCTTTACTTGGCCCAAGCCCACCACTACTCTAACTTTTTAAAACAAAAATGAGTTCTTTTATTCAATTATTTTGTCTTGATTTATATACCAAAACCTTATCCCAACATCCACATTCCAGTCTTTCACAGCCACAAGCAACATAATTCTATCTGAACATGTTTTCTCTCCTTTTGTTTTTTAAAAACTTATTATTCTTCCTCTGGAACTCAACCTTAATTCCCAAACAACAACATACAAGTAAACTATTTTTAAAATCTTGTTTCTTCTTAAGTATCATCCAAAACCACACCAGCCACCGGAAATCGTTGACACCATCACCACCACATTATATCTTTCCCCACCCCAGGCCAGTGAACCCGCAAGACAAAAAAGCTGCAGCCCGATCGTGGCCCGAAACACCAAACCAACCGAAACAAAACCGAACCCACGTCAAACCAAGCCGGCAAACCCGAAGCCATCCCTGCCCGTCGACAACCACTCTCGGTCGCTCCTCCACAACCACCTTTCGTCGAGCCGCCACCACAGCCACGATAACCCCACGCAGTCGCCGTGGACTTCGCAGAAGGAGCAGGGCCGCCGCTGCCACGGGTCGCCATCACGCCGCCGTCGTCGATTGCTGCTCTGCTAACCGCCGCCGCTGTCTTGTCTGTTCATCGGGCCGCGGGCCGCAGAGAATGGAAGGAGGGAAGAAAGGGAAAAGGGAAGATTGCCAGGCCGGAGAGATAGAGGGAGAGGGAGAGACGCCTGAAAATCGCCGATCCAATTCGCCGAGTCCTCTCCGCCGCTGTATCCCCGTGTCTCCCGCCGGCCGTCGAGTCCTGTCAGGCGTACCCCATTGCCGATTGTTGATGTCAATCGCGGTGGAGGTTGGAGCCCCCTTCGTCGCTCTTGTAGATAGAGACCGAACGCCGCTACCGCCTTGTCTGTTCATCGAGGCTGTAATTCAACGCCGTCGATTCGCCGAGTTTCCAGTCGCCGAGTATCCGCCGTCGAAGAGGAGAAGGATTGCGTTCTCTATTTCGGCCGTGTTCTGGCTTTAGGGAAAGAAGAAAATGGAGAAAGGGGGACTGAATGGCTGAGATTTTGGTTTTATACCTAGCAACTATCCAAAAATCACCAATTGACCCCCAAGACCTTCATCCTTGTGCAATTGAACCCAAATGTCTTCAGATTGTTCAATTGAACCCCCAAACTTGGCCATCCCTTCAATTAAACTCCCAACTTACCAGAAATTTCAATTTAGCCCTCATATTTATCTAATTGACCCAAAAGTTTTCAAATTTATTCAATTGAGCCTCCAATTTACCCAAAACTTCAATTTTACCCCTCCAATTTCAAGAACCTTACAAAAACATCCATAGCTACCAT
Source organism: Phtheirospermum japonicum (assembly GCA_014905375.1). Taxonomy (NCBI): domain Eukaryota; kingdom Viridiplantae; phylum Streptophyta; class Magnoliopsida; order Lamiales; family Orobanchaceae; genus Phtheirospermum; species Phtheirospermum japonicum. The sequence continues at coordinate 116,599 of BMAC01000670.1, forward strand.
TTTATTTAAATTCCATAACCGGGCGTTCGAATCAAGGTTATGAATTCATTGTCTTTTCAATTATTCCAAATCAATTAATTTTTAAATCCAAGTTCTAAGTTAAGCTATTATATTCAATGTAGGAAACGAGGGTCCTCAAAACCTAGGATTTTCAAGCACGAGCATCTACATTCGCATCTTTACGAAACTACATTCAAGTGGGTGATTCTAAACTCTTTTCAAAACTATGTTTGTCTATGTTAAATGCAATTATATGAATTATCTATGTCTCAATGCAACATTCCATAGTAGCTTTCGAGCTAAAACAATGAAAGTGTGTTGTAGCCATTCATTTATGATTTATATGATTTCTTCTTAACATTGGCGAACGTGTTCTATGTTTGACTATGTTAAATGCGATTATATGAATTATCTATGTCTCAATGCAACATTCCATAGTAGCTTTCGAGCTAAAACAATGAAAGTGTGTTGTAGCCATTCATTTATGATTTATATGATTTCTTCTTAACATTGGCGAACGTGTCCTATGTTTGACTATGTTAAATGTGATTGTATGAATTATCTATGTCTCAATGCAACATTCCATAGTAGCTTTCGGGCTAAAAAAATAGTATCTTTCGGGTTAAAACAACAGTAGCTTTCGGGCTAAAACAACAGTAGCTTTCGAGCTAAATCTATGGTTGGCCAACATCTATGAACGACTCATAGTGTGTTGTAGCTATTCATTTATGGTTTGTATGATTTGTGTTTAATATTGACAAACAAATCCCCACTGAGCGAGTTGAAAGCTCACACCCATTTCTATCAAACTTTTCAGGTGAGGAGTTGGATGTGGTACGAGGCGGTGGATGCGAAGATGTTATTTTCAATGCTATTTTATTTTCTTCTCTATGGATTGGTATCTTTAGTTTTTATCAAGTTTAAAACAAGATTGAGACTTGTGTTTCTATTTAAACTTTTTGAATAGTCGAGTACTACTATTTGATGCGATGAGTGAATCTCCTATTTTAAATTAATGTTAAGTTTTATTCACGCTTCCGCTCGAATTTATTGTGATTGGGATTTATTGAAAACTCACGCCCTTGTTTTTGGAAGTCTTAATTATGAAAAATCAAGTTTTACACTTTTCGAAAATGGGGCATGACATGTTGTGATAGACGAGACCATCTTAGCAAAAATCTATGTGAATCCACCACAAAGTCGGAAAGATCCGGTTAAGCATCCAACTTCGAAATGGATGCGAATTATGGAGGATGAGGTCATTGGCACTCCATGCACTTTGAGACCTCCACCGAAACCCCCATGGGATTGAGGGGTACCATGTCGAGCCGATGACGTTAAGAAAAGGCGCTTGTTGGGAGGCAACCCAATGTTTACATTATTTCTATTTTGATTTTTATTTTTGCAGTTGAAGGGATACTAAGCTTGGTTGATTTGGATGATTGGGCATATTCTAGAAAAAGATCGTTTGGAACCGAGAACCCCCCTCAATTTTTACCCCGGTGATTTCTTTTCCCTTACTCTTCCCTTATAATATTTGTGATGTGCTTGTTCTTGTTTTATATTCACTTGAGGACAAGCTAAAGTTTAAGTTTGGGGGAGTGGGTTATTATTGAGGATATTGTGCTAGAAAATTGGTAAATTTTGAAATTTCTGTGATATTCCCGGGAAATGATTTAAAATGTTAATAGTACTCGCTTGAATTGCTTTGATGAACTATGTTTCGGTTAAATTTTAGTCATCATTTGATTTAGAGGTCAATGGTACGCATGTTAGTGCTTTTGTGATTCATATGTGGGGCGTCAATTCTAGATTATTGCGTTGTTAATGTGTATTTGTGGTTGTCGTACTCAATATGAGTTGTGTGGGGCCTTGAAGTTGGCGGTTGTATGATAATATCTCGTTAGTCGAAACAGAAGTCAAATAAAGTCCGGTTGGGGTATACCGGCATGGAGTAAGTAGAAAATTGAAAAATCAAAAAAAGAATTAAGGTGCCGAAACAGCTGCCTATCCGTGTACCAAGTGCAATTCGCTTACAAAGTCTAAGGGCGAAAATCAAACGAAGATGCTAGTAGCTCAACAAATTCATGCACATATTCAAGTGGCGCAATCCAACTACAATCTCAAACATGGCGGAGGTGAACCCAACAAATCAAATACCAAATCAAGACGATCCTCCTATCCAGCGCCTTATCATCATTATGAATTCAAGGACGGTAGTACGGAGCTGCGGGCCTCAATTGAAAAAATAAAAAAAAATAAATGGGAGAGGACAAGATATTTGATCGTAACCAACGATGGATAGAGTCAAACCATCGAGCAGCGAGGGGGCACCATAGTACATTGATGTGACGTATATGAAAAGGGATTGCCTAACTGCTGGGATTACTTAGGTCAATGCATGAAACGCTTGCGATTTCTAGAAATATGATGATGACTAGAGTCCGGATAAGTTCATTTAGCCAATTTGAGTGAGTTACTAATTATATATTTGTCCTGTGCTTTAATCTAATGTTGCTTGAGGACAAGCAAGGTTTAAGTTTAGGGGATTTGATAGGCAAGAAATTGTACTTTAATTAATGGTTTAATCTCTATGTTTTTATGTGCTTAATATTCTCATATATGTTTATTTCTCGCGTATTTACTATTACGAATGGAGGAAGCACCAATTGTATATTTCTTCTCTATTTTGCAGTATTTGGTGCTATAATAAGTGAATGAGGTTTTACGAGAAAGTTGAGAGACAAGGATTGACGAATCGACGAGAGAAAAATCAAGAATCAGGATGTTGCGTCTATGACGCGTCGATGCCGAGGATGGTTCGCGTCAGTCGACGCGATGTGCGGTGTGACGCCGAAGGCTGGCTCACGTCAGTCGATGGTCATGCTCTGAAGCGTCGATTGGAAGGGCGTCAGTCGATGCAAGGTCGATGCTCATGTTCTGAAGCGTCGCTGGGAAGGGCGTCAGTCGGCGCCCATGCAGGACGACACAGGCGGGTGATGCGCGTCGATGCCAAGAGCCGGTTCGCGTCAGTCGACGCTCCGTCGATGCCGACTCAACAGAATTATTTTAGGAAGAATCTTGGGCGGCAAGAAATAGGATTTTTATATAAACTCGACCCAAACTCGTCAAAAACAGACTTTGACACAATCCTAGGGTTCCAAGGCTTGAAGAGGGGACCCCAAATCACCCAATAAACAAGAGCTTGAAGATCCAAGACCAACAATCCAAGATCTAAGCTTTTTTATCTCTTCCATATCTTAGAACAATGTTTTATTTCTTTATTTTCCTGTTATTCTATGAACTCCATGAGTGAGTAGATTGTTTTATCTAGTTCTAGGGATGTGGAAACCCTTGTGAAACTATGTTTAATTGATTTATGCAATATTATCTTTCGTTCTTCTTATGCGGTTGTTTGTGTTATCTTGTTTACATATCATGTTTGCTAATTCATGACATGATTGCTTGATTCTTAATTTGGATTGGCCACCTAGATTAGGGATTTGATTATCAATTTCTAGAAAGAGAACTGCTTCCCGTGTAATTGTCGTAGTTTCAATTTCTATGAAGCAACTAATGGTCTTGTATCATTAGGGGTAACACAACATAGGTTGAATAAATCTTGCTTATGTGATTATTGCCTAAATTAACCTATTTGCCTAGATATTAATGCTGTTATTGGGTTGAATCTAGAGAGCTTATTCTAGGTTATTCAATAATTAGAGTTAACTAAAGAGCTTATTTTAATTAAATACACAGTAAGTTTAAATTTGAGTAGCAGAGCTTAATGTTACTTAGGGTTTTTAGTTTCATATGATGAGTGGATTTTATATTGCAATTGGTTAAATGAATTGAACGAGGGTGGAAACTGAACTAGGACTAGAAAGTTATTTTATTATTTTCTTATTTGTTTCGTTTATGTGTTTTTAATTGTTTTCTTTAATTATTTAGTTTTCTTAGATTAGTTATTATCATTTACCCCCGTTTTCTTAGTTTATTTAAATACGAATTATCACAAGTTAGTCCACACTCCTCGTGGGATCGACCCTTGCTTGCCGCTGCTACTAGTTAGTAGAGAAAAGTCGAGGACTTTATAAATATTATTTTTGACGCTTCAACGACGAGCGGTCACACAACTTGAGATGGTCCCCAAAGATCACTATGCACAAGGTCAAAAGGATGATCATAATTAGTAACACTGTCAGAAAAGGGCAGTTTGTGTTCTTTGGCTTCAAGACATGCAGAACATAGAGATTCAGCTTTATTATCAACAAAAGGAACATTACAATGTCTGAGTGCCCTATTAACAAACTCATTAAAGGGGTGACCCATCCTAGAAGGCCAAATGTCTTAAGTCTAGACCCTTGGTTATTCTAGATGAAAAGATAGAAGGTTGATGCAGTTGTGGACTGGTGTGAGGGGCTTGAGTGTGCTACTAAAGGTGAAAATTGTAGAGACCATCTCTAAGGTTCCCTTGGAGTAGTGTTTCCCTTGTTGCTAGATCCTTCATAATACATACAAATGGATGAAATTCAAAAAAAAACTTGGTTATCTTAAGCAAATTTAGCTACACTTATTAGGTTTTTGGTTATAGCAGGGATATGTAAGAGATTATTCAATAGAAAAGTGCATGAATTGGCTTGATAGGGGGATTTTACCATAGAAGAACCAACATGATCAATATTCATACCTGCTCCATTGGCTGTTTGAACTTTATCATTTCCTTGATAATCTGAAGCCATGTTCAAGTTGCTAAAATCATAGGTATAGCTCTTGAATCTGGATACCAAAGGTTATCTTGGCTGCACTGTAATCCATTGGTTCCAAATCTAGCCATGTGAGCTGAGGGAGAGGCATTGGTGCTTGACTAATTATTATTATTGTAGGGAGAAGGAGAGTAGTTCATATCAAATCTGTAGTAGCATTTTTCTGCAGTGTGGTTGTTGTAGCCACAAATCTGACATTTAGGCCTACTGTTTCCAGGAAATCTTCCTCCTCTTCCTCTTGAACTATTACCAGCTCCTCTTGAATAAGAGCCTCTTCCCCTAGCTGAGTTGTTTCATCCCCTAGCACTTGGATTATTATAACTCATTTTGTTTCCTTGAGACTGAGTGTCTAAATTGACAGAAAACTAGGAGTTGTCTGATCCCATAGAGTGATTACTAGTTTCAACTCCTTAAATACGACTTTCATAAGACAACAAAGTTGAATAAGCCTCCATGAGGCTGCAAGCTTTAGATCTTGTGGTCCCAGTCCAGTGAGAAGATGCAACACTTGATCTGTCTCCTTAACTCCTTCATCAACAATGGAGATCATATCACAAATGGATTTGACTTTGTTGAAATAATCTCTGATAGAGAGATTTCCTTTCTTGAGAGTTTGAAGTTGCAACTTCAGCAGCATAACCTTAGCAGAACTCTGTGTGGCAAATGCTCCTTTTAGGGTGTCCCATATTTGTTTAGCACTCCTTAAACCAACAGTAGTAATTAGCAGATTTTCTGAAAGTGAAGACAAAAGCCAAGAGGTAATGAGCTGGTCTTGTATGATCCAGCTGATGTAAGCTGGATTCACCCTTGGTGTTTCACCATTTTGATGGGCAATTATTTTTTCTGGGGACACAACATCTCCTGTGATGTATCCCTCTATCCCATAGCATGTGAGAGCAGTCAGAATTTGTTGCTTCCATAATAGGTAATTGTTGCCATTTAGTTTGATGGTGACAAGTTATGTTTGCAATTGAACCACAAGCTCCAAGACATTAATTGTAGGAGCTGCAGCCATGAAAGCGACAGGTGATATGGTTGATAAAAGATGAAGCTTTTTATTGAAAAAGAAAAACCATGTGCTTTGGTACCATAAAAGGAAATAAGCAGAACATACGAAAAGCGGCTAAACATATTGCTAGGGTTAGGAAATGAAACAGAAAAGCTGAATATTTTTTTCATTGATTTTTCACAACTACACAATACATATATTTATACAAAACATGGAATAATCTAGATTGTCCAACTGTCAACTATCCGTTCATATAAATCAAATTTCCAGCTACTGTCCTTTCTAACTGTTTGCATCTTGATTCTCTACAGCGGGTGCATGGTTGCTAACTTGTGCATGAGATGAGGTGGACTTGTCTTCAAGTTGATGATGTTCATCTGTTGTTGATCCACATTTCCTTTTCCATGCATATGCAGATAGCTTTTGTCGTTTATCATATATAACCGTATGGTAATGTCGATCTTGGATTCAAGTTGTTCCTTTCAAGCACTCCAACTCTCAAACTCACAAAATCTATACTAAACTATCGTGGATGATGGGATGAGGCCTAATATGTTGCTTTCTAAGAGGCTTACTGTTTCTGGATAGCTTTTAGGCATAATTTATAGTGAAAACTCAAATCTTAGCCATTAACTTTGATTTGTGGACGGTTTTGTAATCCATGTTAACCCGTTATCAATCGCTAATCTGGTCGATAATGGTTATCGTGAAAATATAACACCGTAGCAATCTAGCTATATACCACCACTAAGGTCACTAATCACTGTCGTGAAATTTTGAACATTAGCGATCCCACTATCAACCAATAATGGGGTCAATAGTGAGTCTTTGGGCCCTATTGACTTGTGGGCATTGTGCGATGATCCTGGATGTGACAGAACGGGCTCCTTTTTATATTTTTCCAAAATCTCTATTTTCATCATCTTAATAAGCCTAGTAAACTCCAATTTCCTACAAAATAATAAAAACATACCAAATACGTAATGACATCCAAAAAAATATGAAATGAAGGTAAAAGATGTTATAAAAGAACAATCAGTGATTGAAGCCTAATTAATTAAGTCCAAAATATTCTTATAAACTATGTTTATCAACTCTCCAAAACTTAAGGGTTTGTTCGTCCTCGAAAAAATAAAAGAAAATTATAGTAATAAACACAAGTATGGATATGACAAAAATAATGACAATGTATTTGCTTCATAAGTATCATTTTTCAAAGTACAAATACGAAAGTAAGAAATCAAACGATATATCACTACAAAAAAAATCAAAATTTCCGAGGGATTTTTCCCTCGGAATTAAGCAAAAATCCCTCGGTTTTGGTTAAACCGAGGGAAATTTCGAGGGAAAAATTCCCTCGAAAAAACCTTCCTCGGAAATCGGTTTTGAGGGAAATAAATCCCTCGGAATTACAAAACCGAGGGAATTCCGAGGGATTGTTTCCCTCGGAACCATTACCGGACAATCCCTCAGAAATCCGAGGGAACATTTCCCTCGGATTCCCCGGTCGTAATTTCTAGAGTTTTGTTTTCTATTTTTTTACTATTTTTTTGGATTTTTCGGTTTTATAATTCCATTATAAGCAAAATCGATCTTTAATAATTTAAGAGGCTAAAATAAGATTTATTTATTTATATACAAAATATGCTATTCTGTTTTTTATTTTTTTTGGCAATTTGTGATTTTCACATGACTAATAATAATAATTTAACCCTATATAGTTGCAATAATATTGAACCGAAAATGAAAGCATACAAACTTACGTTGAGTTGATTGGTGGAGAAGCAGTTTTGAGGAGAGAGAAGAGTCCAAACTTGTACGGATGGTGAGGAGAAGCATATAAAATCACCATGCCTATTTGTTAAATAACAAAATAGAAAAAAATCCAAAAAATAGTAAAAAATAGAAACAAAACCCAAAAAATCACGACCGCGACGGGGAAGGGGTGCGCCTAAGCGTCCCGAAAATAAATCCTATTTTGTATTATTTTTTTCTATTTTTTACGATTTTAATTTTTTTTTAATTTTTTTTAAAAAAAATTAATTAAATTCCGAGGGAATACAATTTCCCTCGGAATAATTTCGAGGGAATCCGTTATCCCTCGGAATAATTCCGAGGGAAATTATATTCCCTCGGAAATTTAATTATTTTTTTTAAAAAAATAATAAATAAAACCGAGGGAATCTAATATCCCTCGGTTTTCCGAGGGACTACTTCCCTCGGAAAACCACCCGTCGGTCATCCCTCGGTTTTTCGTTCGGTAAACATGGC